>CAMOHE010036092.1:0-21150 GCA_946598075.1 Artocarpus hirsutus
TCAAAAAACTCAACCGTTTGTGAGTTTTTGAATTTTCAAGAAATTGTTGAGAATGAAAAAAATGTTAAAATGGCAAAAACATCATTTTTCAAAATGATTTGAGGTATGGTACTTCAAGCAAAAATATTTCTTATGAAAAATAGGAAATTTTGGTGCAAAGTGAAAAATTTTAGCCCGAAGGGCAAAATTGTCAAAGTTTTCAGTTTAGGGTCTAAACCGTAAAGTTTTATGAAAATGGGCATAAGAATGAAATAAAGTGATACAAGCCACTAGGACATTATTCTTAAGTTAATATGTGGCTGTTTTTGCTAAAATGACGAATCGAGCTCAAATAGATCAATAGAGCCACGGAGGGTAAAATCGTCATTTTTGCCCAAATAACTCGAATAGCTCTAAAAGGGTCTCAGATAAGGAAAGAAAGTGATTAGAAAGATTCACACCCTTCATAAGTGACAATAAGGTAGAATTAGAAAGAACTAAGAAAACCAGTATTTGCGGAGTTGTGTATAGTTATACAACTCGAATAATTAAGTAACGAACGTTTTATAATAAAACGTATTGGAATTAGCTAATGGTTTTGTAATTGGCCAACAGGATCCTAGGAGTCTAGGAGAAAGGAGACTGAAGTTGAGTTTGTAGTGCTCAAAAGCAAGTAAGTACCCTTCTCACCTATAGTATGAAATGGTAGGTAAAGAATGTGTGTATATATACATTAGGATATATATTACGATGTAGACTTGTATGTTGCTATGAAATGGATGTCTAGAGGTATAGAATCGATACCTGAGTGTATACGATTAGAGTACCTAAATGTATAACATATTATGTACTGTTATGTACCTTATATTGTGTACCTGTGTATACGATAATGAATACATGTATGTATATGAAGTAAATACTTATGTGTACTCTACTATGCATACGAACTTATGTACCATGGATAACATGTGATTATCATTTCATGCTTGGTATGACAACCATATTAAATGGATTGGTAACTATGTCACCAGAAGTTAAGAAAAGTGTCGTACCGACTCCCGAAGTAAGGGGGAGTTTAAAGGTTAAAATATGGTCATGGTGTTACGTAGACCTAAATGATATTGCGCAATGGTATGAACACTAGGGCCCTAGTGAAAGATAAGAAATGATCAAGATAAGAAAAGTTCATAAGAAAGTATAATTGAATCACGCATTCATTTAATTGTCCATGTGGGATTTATGGGACTTACTGGGCATTAACTCATTAAGTATTTCATGCTGTAGGTATTCCGACGAGAAGGTCAGAATAAATTTTAATGATGAGCTGGCAGACGGATGATGTGTGTAGATAGGGTATGGAGTCCACTATTGATTGTTTCCGCTGTGTGTATTATAAGTTATTTTGAAAAGAAATGTTTGAAAAGGAAAATGTTGTAAAAGTAAGAATGTTTATGTAAATATAAGTGTGTGAAAGTATTTTGGAAGTTACCAAAAATTATTGCAAAGTAAATTATTTATTTCAGTTTCAAAAAAAAATTCCTAATTTTTGCCCCTAAGTAAGAAAGAAAGAGTTTTATCATAGCCCGAAAAGGCAGGTTGTGATAGTTGGTATCAGAACGAAAATCTCGCCATCCTACTGCACACCGTCATCTGCTCCATTGTCATGGCTTAAGTAAGATTGTTTTATTTTAAGTATGAGAATGTTCAGTATTACCAAGTATGGTATTGATATATGAATTATGATAATAAATATAGTATTGGCGGAGCCGCATCACAACCGTGATATGGAGGCCGATAGAAGAGCAAGTATTCCGTTTCAAGACTCGATGCCACCGCGTTACTATGGGAGTCGGCAGCCTATAGTGCTGACCGAATGGCTTCACGCGGTAAAAGTGATTTTCGATGCTTGCCATACACCACCGCATCTCCAAGTCCTGTTAGCTTCTGAATTGTTGTTTAGCGAAGCAGTAGTATGGTAGCTAAGGATTGCACCTGACGAGCGACCAAGGGATTGGCAGGGTCTTAGAGGACAGATTCTAGCCGAGTTTGCGCCTCTACCCCCAGCAATTGCCATACAAGTCCAAATGATTCCAATGCTGTGGGCAACTTGGTGACACAGGTTGTACTTACACGTGGAACCAGTCTGGGGAAGATATGTAGGTGAGTCGGTAGACCACTACATTATGAGGTTTCGCTGAACCATGATGCCATTGATACCATTGGAAATACCTTTACGATGTATTTGTGATCTTGTTTGGAGAGATCTACCCAATGCAGTTCAACAACAGATACAGTATCCGAGGAACTTTGTCAGCGTCAATGACTTCCTTATGGCAGTGTTACATGCAGCGCAGAATGTGATCGCTGTTAGTGATGTGCCCTAGGCCAATTGTGTAATTACCACATATTGATTTTATTACATTTGTATTTTATTAATAAAGAGGCATTTTCATTATTGTTTTTTATTCTAATTCTATGAATAGTTAATTCTACCTAAGATCATCAAGTATGTGACTTGATAGTAAAACTCTTAGGTAAAAGTTGAATTATATTCTAAATTATCCCTAGTCGGTCATTATTATTGGGATAAAATGAATAAAGACTAGTATGAAGTTTGACTGATGATTATGTTTTACTAATCATATGTCTGAAATACTAAGTCAACTCATAGATACATATTTGAGAAATGATGTATTGGATTGACCCGCTATGAGAATACTGCATGGATAATTATCATAAGTGATTCTCATCGCAATAGTTTTATCCTAGTCCTCTGACCTGAAATCACCATGGTTTCCTACATGACAAGTTCTATATTTTGACACAATCTAATATTATCTTTAACAGGATGATGGAATATATTGTTGTTGGATATAGAGTGAATCATATGAGGAATATGAGTGATTAAGAAGGAATTTGTCCCTCATTTATTATGAGAAAGATATTTATGGGCCCCTTGATAAGTTAGATTGAAGAAAAATATATGGCCATACTGGAATGAATTGATAAAGGTTATTGTTGGGGTACAATTCAGACAGGCCCAAATTGACCGTGGGCCCTGGCGGCCCAACAATGTTGATCGAGCGACTCGAACAGGTCACATGATCGAATCGATTATTCGATTCATTCGTTGGAATTGGCTTCTCAAACCGACTATTCGATTCCTTCAGGGTACCGCTCGTCTGGATCGTTCGTATCAATTCGACGGATAGCACGTTCTAACGTTTAACGCACATTGAGTACAGGACCGGAATACGAGGAAGTAGTGGTTTCTGTAGCAAATCATCAACCGACACGTGTCCCAGTATCACAGTTACTTACGAAGCATTACTCCACTCCACCTGATGGTTAATGACCACGTTTCAATTCCATAGTCTATATATAGGGGAGAGGTAGCTTCGAAAAAGGGGAGATAGAGAAAAAGAGATACAGACACCCTGCCAGATTATTTTCTCATCTATTCCAACTTTCTTGTAACATTGTAATTTGTACGAAGAAAACTTTATAGTGAACTACAGTGAACGTAGCTCTTCATTAACAGAGTGAACCACTATAAATCTGGCGTGTTCTTTTATTTCTGTTCTATTTCTTTCATTTAATTCTGATCTTGTGTGCATATCCGAGTAGACAGGTCCATCTAACGGTGATTTGAGGGCCCAAGTTCCCGATTACTTAATTCATAATTTCAACAATTTAATTGTAGGAAAACCCGTCTACAGTTTAGCGCCCACTGTGGGGCCATCAAGTCATCAACTCCAGGATCTAGAGACTTGGATTCAAATGGCGGACGGTGTGGACAACCAGCGCACTCTAGAGACCGCAATGGAAGAAACCGAAGGGGCAACTCAAGACCGACATATGGAGACCCTTGTAGCAGAGGTGGAGACTCTGAAGAAAACACTCCAGGAACAAGCAGCACTCTCTCAGGAACGTGACAAGAGAATGGAACAATTGAGTAGTGAGAACTTGGCTTTGAGAAGCCAAATCAGCTATCAAAACTCTCAGACGGCTTCGCAGTCGTATTACTACCCGTATTATGGGTATTCAACATTTCTAGCTACTCCGACAATGTAGTGGCAATTTCACACCCCACAACCAGGAAGACAACAACGAACTCACAGCCCGATCGAAAGAATGCAACTGCTATACTCTTCATCGACTCCAGCACCAGCAACAACGGCAACTAGCATGACTACGACGACTCCAACTACAGTAAACGTCGATATGGAGTGCAGAATTTGCAATGAAGAGATAGAAAGAAACGAAGGAGTCAAACTGACGGTCCGACAAGAAGAACCAACTATCAATCTACTAACCCCAGAGTCGATTCAATCTATGATGAGAGATATGCTCGAGCAGAACTCCAAATTCGTAGAAGAAAAAATTAACGAGAAGGTTTCCAAAGCCACGAGTAAGACCTCGGCGTTGGACGACATCTCCAAAAGCATTCGGGATACTCCACTGACGAAGAGGATTACTTCAATAGTACCTCCAAAGTACGAAAACATTGTGTTCTCTCGCTTCGATGGAACCTCGGATCCTAAAGACCACCTGCTGCAATACAAGAACGTTGTCAGTGCCACTAGCATCCCAGACTTGATCCTCGACGAGATGATGTACAAGCTGTTCACACAATCTCTCAAAGGCCCAGCCCTTCGATGGTTCAGCAACCTCAGAACGGGATCGATAGATAGCTTTGAGGAACTGGCGAATCAATTCGTGAAATCATATTCAGTGCATATTAAAAAGGGAAAAATGACCAAAGATTTATGGTCTGTTGTCCAAAGCCCAAGCAAGCCATTACGGGCTTATATTAAAAGATTTAGCAGAACTCTCTCCAAGATTTTAGATTTGGAAGACGGAACAGCTCGAGAAGCACTGAAGAAGGGACTCCTGCATAGGTCATCCTTCAAAAACAACATTTGTTCTGACTACCCATAGACGATCCAGGAAGCACTAAATAGAGCTAAAGGTTGGATCGACCTAGAGGAAGAAAACGATAGGTGCGAACGAGAGTTCACAAGGACGAAAGGCCAGAACAGAACAAACCAGAAGCAACAACACCAACCAAAAAAACGAGGACGGACGAGAACACCACCAAGAAGAGAATGGAGGCGGAAAAACGACAAGCCTCGATCCACAACAAGACCCCTATCACCACCGAAGTATGCCCTGAGCATATCACCATCGAAACTAGTCGCTCAGCTAGAAGGAAAAGACTACGTTCGATGGCCTGGCAAATTGCCTGCGAGCCACTCACAGGATAAGTCGAAGTACTGTGAGTTCCACCAAGATACAGGGCACATGATGATCGACTGCAAAGCTTTGCGATTAGAAATTGCGGAGCTTCTCAAGAAAGGTCATTTAAGGGAGTATCTCTCGGAAAGGGGGAGGAGGACATATGGGCTCGACAACGAACAAAGAGGGTGAAGGAATGGGCAATCCAAAGAGAAGACACCACCACCACCACCAGTGAGGAAGATAATAGGAGCCATTTGTGGAGGCTCGGTTTTCAACGGCGACTCGGTCAACCAGATGAAGTCCTATCAAAGAAAGGCAAATACTGCAACCACGAGCACTGCTCATAGCGATCATCCCGAATACAAAATTTCATTTTTTAGCGACGAGATGATTGGGCTAGATTCGCCACACGACGATGCATTAGTTATTAAACTAAACATCGCAAATTGTAAAATAAGCAGGATTCTGGTTGACAACGGGAGCTCCGCCAATATTCTCTTCCTCTGACGCTGAAAGAAATGGAAATAGGAGAAGAAGAAATCAAGAAGTCACCAACGTTGCTGGTCGGATTCAATGGGGAAGCAACCACAGCAATCGGGAAGGTCAGGCTTCCAGGCTACGCAGCAGGAGAGAATAAGCTGACCAATTTCCTGGTCATGGATTGCCCATCGGGGTACAATATAATTCTTGGGAGGCCTTGGATTCATGCCATGAAGGCAGTCCCTTCTACATACCACCAGAGGATAAGGTTCCCAACAAAACGAGGAGTTCAGGAAATTTGAGAAAACCAGGAGGCGACAAGGAGCTGTTACGTCGCAACAATGAAGCAGAAAAAAGCTTTATAGCAATTACAGCCGAACGAGCAGAATGAAGCAAATAAGCAGAGCTGCGTTGAAAAGATTTTGGACCAGTTTGACAAAATCCAAATACACCCGGAGAATGAAAAACGAACAGTGAAGATTGGATCGCAGCTCGATGAGGGCATTAAACGCCAAATAATCGAGTTTCTCAGATCTAACGTTGATTGTTTTGCATGGTCTCATGCAGATATGCCTAGAATCGACCCGAACATAATCTCCTATAGATTGAACGCTGACCCAGAGCATAAACTTGTCCGGCAGAAAGGGAGGAAGTTGGGAATTAAGCAAAACAATGTGATCAAAGACGAAGTGAGGAGATTACTTGAAGCCGATTTTATATGTCCTATCTAGTATCCCGATTGGCTTGCTAACGTGGTAATCGTGAAGAAGAAAAACAAAAAATGGCGCATGTGTGTCGACTTCACCGACCTCAACAAAGCTTACCCTAATGACAGTTATCCATTGCCTCACATCGATAGGCTCATCGATGCTACAACCGAAAACGAGATTTTAAGTTTCCTCGATGCATTCTCTGGTTATAATCAAATCCTGCTACACCCTGATGACTAGGAGAAAACAGCTTTCATAACAGAACAGGGGATTTTCTGCTTCAAAGTCATGCCTTTCGGATTGAAAAATGCGGGAGCAACTTACCAACAACTTGTGAACATGATGTTTGAACAGCAAATTGGTAAGAATATAGAGGTTTATATCGATGACATGTTGGTTAAATCTCTGCAGGTTGATCTCCACGTTCAGCATTTGCAAGAATGCTTCGACGTGATCAAAAAATATGGCATGAAGCTTAATCCAGAGAAATGCACCTTTGGAGTGGCGAGTGGCATGTTCTTAGGATACCTCGTGATGAAGCGAGGAATCGAAGCGAATCCTAATCAGATAAAAGCGTTTCAGTTGATGCCTTCCCTGAGGACCAGGCGAGAAATTTAGAAATCAACCGAACGAGTAGCGGCATTAAGTCGTTTCATTGCCAAATGTTTCAACAAATATCTACCCTTTTTCCAGTTGCTCAAGAAAAATACTAAGTTCGAATGGAACGAACGGTGCGAAGCGGCCTTCCAAGAACTAAAGAGGTATTTGACTAGTCCACCGATCTTGTCAAAGCCAAGAGATGGCGAACCACTCTATTTATATATTGCTGTATTTGAGGCGGCAGTGAGTTCAGCACTAGTTCGAGAAGAAGAAGGGACTCAAAGGCCAGTGTTCTTCGTGAGCCATTCGTTCTTGGACACAGAAACTAGGTACTCTGTCGTCGAAAAGCTTGCACTCGCAATAGTCGTGTTAGCCCGAAAACTTCATCTGTATTTTCAGGGACATACTATTGTGGTGCTATCATCCTACCCAATGAGAGCAATTTTGCACAAGCCGGATGTATCTGGTAGAATGACAAAGTGGGTAGTTTAACTGACAGAGTTCGACATCGAGTACAAGCTCGTACAACGTTGAAGGCACAAGTACTGGCAGACTTCGTAGCTGAACTAACTTGCAGGAACAAAGACGGAGGATCAGAGTCATGGATAGTGCAGGTCGACGGATCGAGCAATGAGAAAGGGTCAGGAATAGGGATTGTTTCAAAGTCGCCAACTCGTGAAGAAATCAAACAGAGCTTTCGATTTGGATTTAAAGCTACGAACAATGAAGCTAAATACGAGGCCCTGATAGCCGGAATAAGACTCGCTGCTACATTGGGGGCTACCAAGCTTCATCTGGAAAGCGACTCCACGCTGGTCGCTAACCAAGCAAATGGAGAGTTTGAGGTGCGAGACGAGAAGATGCATTTGTACCTAAGCTTGGTTAACAAGCTAAAAGCTCAATTCGATCATTTTGAGGTTAAGCACATACCATAAGAACACAACTCCAGAGCCGATGCACTGGCTAACTTAGGGTCATCAGTCGAAGTAAGCGAGAGAAGAGTAATCCCTTTGGAACTAATCAACAGCCCTAGCATTGCACCGGTTGAGAAATCCTACCATGTAGATTCAAGGGACGATTGGAGAACCCCTATCCAGATGTACATTAGTCAAGGTTGGCTCCCTGACGATAGATAGGCTTCGAGAAAGATCAAAGTGCGTGCTGCGCGATACTGCCTGATAGATGGAAAGCTATATAGGCACTCCTTCGCAGGTCCTTATCTCTGATGCCTTGGAGAAGATGAGATCGAGAAAGTAATTAGAGAAGTGCATGAAGGATCCTGTGGAAATCATTCTAGCAGAAGGTCATTGTGCAATAAGGTGAAGACGCAAGGATTCTATTGGCCAATGATGCAGAGTGATTGTGAAAACTTCGCCCGAAAATGCTACAGCTGCCAGAGGCATGCCCTCATCATACATCAACCTGCAGAAGAGCTTTCTTCAGTCAGTTTGCCGTACCCGTTCATGAAGTACTCGATGGATGTTGTCGGATCATTCCCTCCAGCTCCGGGACAAGTAAAGTATTTGTTCGTCCTCACTGACTACTTCTCCAAATGGGTCGAAGCCGAAGCCTTTGCGGATGTTAAAGAACGAGACATCGAAAGATTTATTTGGAGGAACATCATCTGCCGATTCGAAGTCCCACGAGATATAGTCACCGACAATGGCTCTCAATTCGTTTCATCATCCTTTAGGAAGTTTTGTCAAGATTGGGAAATTATTTTAAGTTTCTCAACGCCAAGATACCCGCAAGGAAACTGACAAGCTGAAGCGACGAATAAGACGATTGTGAAAAATCTGAAGAAGAAACTCAAAGCAAGGAAAGGACGATGGGTCGAGGAACTCCCGATGGTACTGTGGGCCTATCGAATGACTCCAAGGAGGGCAACTGGTGAATAGCCTTTTTCGCTGGTGTATGGAACAGAAGCAGTTATTCCCGCTGAGATAGTTGCACGGGACCTTCGAGTCGATTACTCTTTGCTGAACGAAGCAAAGAATGATGAAATGATGCAGGATACGCTGGACCTCACCGACGAAAAGAGGGACAGAGCTTTCTATCGCCTCGGATGCTACCAGCAAGCAGCAGCCAGGTATTATAACAGAAAGGTCAAGCCCAGAAGATTTGTCGAAGGAGAACTTGTGCTCAGGAAAGTCTTCCAGAATACCAGAGAAGCTAACGCTGGAAAATTGACGGCTAATTGGGAAGGACCCTATCGGATACGGTCGGTGGTTCGAGAAGGAGTTTATAAACTTGAGAAGCTGGATGGATCCTACATAACAAAAAGCTGAAATGCAAATCATTTGAGGAAGTACTATCTATAATGTTTCGATTCTGCTTTTGCCATGTAATTGAACTACGTTTGACTTGATTCCCCTACGAGGGATACGTAGGCAGCTCGTTTATGTTATAAACGAGTGCAGTCACTTTATTATTTCAAATTTTATTTCCCTGAATAATTGACAAGTTTTTTGCGTTTGATTTTCAGGAATAATGACTTAGTTTTTGCTACTTCAGACTCGACCAGATCGATCCGAGCTCGTAGATGCCATCTTCATGGCCCAACATCGGACTCGACCAGATTGATCCAAACTCTCAAATGCCATCTTAATGGCATAACATCAGACTCGACTAGATCGATTCGAGCTTGCAGACGCCATCTTCATGGCCAACATCAGACTTGACCAGATCGATCCAAACTCTCAAATGCCATCTTCATGGCCCAACATTAGACTTGACCAGATCGCTCCGAACTCTCAAATGCCATCTTCATGGCCCAACATCGGACTCGACCAGATCGCTCCGAACTCTTAAATGCCATCTTCATGGCCCAACATCGGACTCGACCAGATCGATCCGAACTCGAATGTCATCTTCATGACAAACTTCAAATTCGACTAGATCGATCCGAAGTCGCCCAATGTCATTTTTCTGGCTTAATTTTTGGTTCGTCTATGTCGACCCAAATCCTACTGGTCGGTCCAAACTAATGGAGCAATTGTGTCAGTTGCAATTTTTAATCCATTTAATCATTTCGGTGAGTACGACGTGCGCTTCGTTCGTAATTCAAACTAATTTCATTTAGCCTAATCGGTTGCGAACTTCGTTTACTATCCGATTTATTCTCTATCGATTATAGACCAAGATTCTTGATGCACAATGACACGAAAAGCATAAACCTGAAGTGGGAACGAAAATTCTAAAAGTACAGTTTTGAATTTCCCAACTGATAAACTGAAGTTTCTCTTGAACAGAATAACACTGTTATTAAAAAAAAGTAGGTTGAATTCTCTCAAAATTCCCTCCTTCAGCTGGCTAATCGCCTTCGGGCTCGTATCAGTGACTTCTGCAGATGGAATCCCAATAGCTTCAAACTCAGGAGCAGGGGGCTCGACGATAACGTCTTCATGGTCAGATTCGACTTCGACAACCTGATCGTCTGTCGATAGCACATCCTGGAGTTCCTTTATCTCCTCGTCGATTGCATCGACGCTAAGCTTGCCAGATTTGAATTCGATCAAGGCTTCAAGTCGTGCCTTGAAGGAAGAGGTACCATAGACCTCAAGCAGTTGCTCCTTTATCTCTTCAATATCCTTGTCTTTCGAGGATATCGTCTCTTTTAGGCCTTCATTCTCTCCTTCTAAAAGCCAAACTTTGCTCGCCCTATTTAGCGCATCGACAGCATCGTTAAGCTCCCTCTATTTGCTGTCCATCTACAACTTTGCCTCTTCGAGCTTTTCCCCAAGCTCTTTTACCTTCGACGCCTCCCTTTCAAGTCTATGCACTGCCTTGTTTGCAAAAAGATTATGGAACATGAGCGCCTGCATGTTTACAAAGTTGTCGCGTTAGTCGCTTCGAACGAACCCATAGAATTTTGTAAAAATTATGATTTTACCTGTCCCAATGCAGCAGCCGACTCGTTGTGCAGCCATGTAAACGGTTTCCCCCCAAAGACCTCCTCATCTTTGTTGAAATACAAGTTGATTGCCACTCTCGCCGCAACCTCCCTGTCTTAAAGAACGCAGACGTCGTCTGAGACATCCAACGTCTTCTCCGAAGCCGATCGTTGGACATCTTCGGTTAAAACTGGAGGCTCCTTTCCTTTCATTTTCTTCAACGGAGGAGGCTGAATATCAAACGGAGGAGGAGGAGGTAGCTCAAATTGTTCAACCGCCAGTATCGTCTCCTTTGGTGCTGACGATTTGCCAGCCTTGGCTTGTCTTTTCCTCGGCTTCTTATCTGATAGTTTTTTCTTCCTCATCTCACCCAAGGGAGGTAACGTCACCTTCATGGCTGATAAAACAGCTTTTGCGAGATGAACGTCTTCGTCAGATAGTGGGGTAATAAATTTGGATGGACCGTATAGCCGCTGAAGTGCACCGCGGCATACAAAAACCCAATCGACTCGTTTTAGAAATTGAATAGGAATACCTGAAGAAATGTTCTTGAAGTTCTTCCAAATCGACGACTTCCTAAGTCAATCAGGTCTAGATATTTCGACCCAAGTCTGATCCTTTAATGCGAGCAGTGCTTGAAGTTTTGATTTGAATCTCTTGCCAATTGGAGCTGGGTGGTTTAGCTCGTAATCTGCAAAAAAGAAACATACTTGAGATCAGTTGGAATTACTGTTTGAAACAGTCTCGAGGATTGAAACTCACCAATATGACCGAAAGCGAATGAAAAAGGAATTCAGGCAGTAAGCTCGAAAGAGTCGCGGTTGATCGACATAAAAAAGTATCGTTCTTCCCACCGTCTATCCGCATTAGCAAACTCCCCTATAAGTTGCTTAGACTGTCGGTATACAAAGTAAAATTGACCAGGGTTTTTACTATTTGGCTTTAAATAATAACATCGAAGAAAGTCGAATATATCGAATTCTATTTTAGCCTCTTCGATTAAAATGATCAATGCTATCAGAAGCCAGACCCCGTTCGGCATTAGCTGTGTCATAGAAATGTCAAAATGACTGACAGTCTCTAATATGAATTCGGGGATCGACAATCAGAGACCGAGCTCAAACCATTTACTGTACATGCAAAACCAGTTGTTGTTTTGAGTATCAGCCTGTCCACCTGGATAAGGGAGTTGAATCTCTACGGCAGGTGGAACCCCGTACTTTGCCCCTACCAATTGGAGGTCCGACTCTATATCAAAACAGACTCTGGGTTCTTCATGAAAAATGATACCCCTTTTGTTAGGGAGACGTACTTCCTTCTTTCGATTGGATCGATGTCGTCAGTTCTCCTCGAGGGCCCTGCTGGTTGGTTCCTTTCTGTCCCTCGATTCGATGCTTCGTCGATCTCAACCCCAGCCGACCTTGTGTTCGATTCAATCAGGTATTGCTGACGAATCATTTCGTCTACTTCCCTTTTGTCGTTACTTGACCAAGGATCGTCTCCATCGCTGGAGCTCGAAGTAATCGCCACTGACTTCGACATTTGTATAAAACACAATTGCTTAAAGAAATCTAGGGTTTTTAAGATCAAAAGGGGCACACGACCCTAAAACCTAAGAACTTCAAACAGTTCTTGAACACTTTACGGTTGATACAGCCAAACAGCCTTAGTAGTCATTGATTTTCTCAGGAAAATATTGCGTGTTTAGCATCGAAATGCTCAGAATCGGGAGAAGAACAATATTATGAAAGGAAAATTGTAAGAAAAAGATGAAAAAGGAAAAAATCTTGCTTGAAGAATCTGAAGGAACCGTGGGAAAACGAAAAAAAAAAATCGCCCTAGAAGTCCAAGAGAGAGAAACTAGAAATCCGAAAGAGAGAAATGAATGGGAAGAAAGGGACATACGCATTATGTACCTTCCAGAGCACCTTTTTGATGGTTAGGATCGCTTCAGATCAATCTGATCCAAAGGCTAGGGTTATGCGTCTGTTCGGCTTCCCGCTCAAACCAAGGTAGTGCCTTTTCGAATCCGACACGTACGTCAGCGTCGTAGTGATTATTAATGAATCACCAATGGCGTGTCGACACATGTTGTAGTAAATTAATTGTCGCATTTTCCCAAGGGAAAGTCATTATTCTGGCACAAGTGAAGAGACGTCCAAGTCACGTGTAGTCGATTTCAGAATCAGATCTTCACTCCTGTAGTCTATAACACGAGACTAAGGAGTGGGGGGCTAACTGTTGGGGTACAATTCAGACAGGCCCAAATTGACCGTGGGCCCTGGCGGCCCAACAATGTTGATCGAGCGACTCGAATAGGTCGCACGATCGAATCGATTATTCGATTCATTCGTTGGAATTGGCTTCTCAAACCGACTATTCGATTCCTTCAGGGTACCGCTCGTCTGGATCGTTCAAGGAACCGCTCATCTGGATTGTTCGTATCGGTTCGACGGATAGCACGTTCTAACGTTTAACGCACGTTGAGTACAGGACTGGAATACAAGAAAGTAGTGGTGTCTGTAGCAAATCATCAACCGACAAGTGTCCCAGTATCACAGTTACTTACGAAGCATTACTCCACTCCACTTGACGGTTAATGACCACGTTTCAATTCCATAGTCTACATATAGGGGAAAGGTAGCTTCAGAAAAGGGGAGATAGAGAAAAAGAGATACAGACACCCTGCCAAATTATTTTCTCATCTATTCCAACTTTCTAGTAGCATTGTAATTTGTACGAAGAAAACTTTATAGTGAACTACAGTGGACGTAGCTCTTCATTAACAGAGTGAACCACTATAAATCTGGCGTGTTCTTTTATTTATGTTCTATTTCTTTCATTTAATTCTGATCTTGTGTGCATATCCGAGTAGACAAGTCCATCTAACGGTGATTTGAGGGCCCAAGTTCCCAATTACTTAATTCGGAATTTCAACAATTTAATTGTAGGAAAACCCGTCTACAGTTATCAAAATCAGTCTACTTAAGATCGAGAAATAATATGATTGAATAGTATAAGGATGACATAAACCATGCCTTATGTTCAATCAAGGTATCTAGAGACAAAAGGACTCTAATACTTATTGTGGATTAGGTTATGTCGGATTATTGACATTCGCATAACTTGGGTAATCATAATGTCTTGCTAGAGGCCACTTATGATTTGTGGGCCAGAAATAAAATTTCAAGCCCACTACTAACGTTATGTGAACCTACAGGATCGCACACTTAGAACAGACCAAGAACGAATTTTGGGTTAACTGTGTCTAGGTTGGATGAACCTGATAATGTCCAGATTCGATGTGCTAGATATGTCTAGGTTCATTGAATCTGACATTATCTAGATTATCTAAATCATATTTGAATTACTGATATTATCTAGATTTTCTGAATCATATTCGAATTACAGACATTATCTAGATTCTCTGAATCATTTTTGAATTACAGTTCACCCTGATTAAAATTTGACTATATCTTGAAGTCAATAGATATATATATATATATATCTGTTTTAGGGTTTCTAGTCGAATCAAGAAGAGAAAAGGGGTTCTCTCATTCAAAAGGCAAAAGACATTAAAACCCTAAAAAATTAAAGAGAGTCATTTAATGCAAAAAGAGGGTGCTAGCACACCAATTCCTTTTTGAGAGAGTCTGTTCGTGTGGATACCTGCACAGGATGTTGCTCTAAGTAACAACGTCTGAATCTGATCCCAAATACTAAAAGCTCGAGTTAGGGTGTCATCAGAGTGAACCCGCTCTCTCCCTTCCAAAATCTTGCCCGTTTTGTCATCCTGGTAAGATTCCATGACTTTATTATCAATCTAATCGAATCGCATGGATCCTGCGAGGGTTTTGTGGGAATTAGTTTTAAATTTTTCGCTGCATATTTGAATCACAAAATCCAACAAAACCCAACAGTCGCACCTCTAGAAGGTCCCCCAACGAATATAGAAGACGACGATGATGATGATGACATGGATGAAGAGCCTGAGATTATTCCCGAAGTCATAATTGCAAGTGATGATGAATCTATAGAATCGGATGAAGAAGAAGAAGACGACCCCAAGGAGGATCCTAACCAAAGTGATATGTCAGGGGTCGAGTCCGACTAAAAAGAATTTATAAAGACTTTTGTGTAGTCTAATGTATATAGATAAGGGATTAGTAATGTTTTGAGCCTTGTGGCTTTTGTATATGCATGTATGTCCGGCAAGTGGCATCCTTCCTGGCGATAGGATATATGTAGCCGGAAGTGATAACTGTTCCTGGAAATGATATGAATAGTTTATGTATGAAAAGAAGGAAAGTATGTACGTTAGCTATGCATGTACTGTTATGAAGAATGTAAAAAGGAAATGAAAAAGGTTCATGAAATGAAATGTATGAAGGTTCATGAAATGAAATGTATGAAAGTAAATGCAATGACATGAATGAAAGCAAGATATTGAGTTCATTTGCTTATGTATGAAGCAATGAATTGAATTCATGTAATTGTGTATGTTGCATGTATTTATGTTATCTAAATATATGCACTTATTGAGTGAATGCTATTAAGTTAATAGCATGTGCTAGCATAGTAACAAAGTTATACGATAAGTATATAACGATTAATATCGATGGTAGATACACCCAGAGGACCGATGAATCCAGATTTAATGGCCATGATTATAGAACTACAACAAAAGCTCCAAGCTCAGAAGCGAGAAATGCAAGGTTTACGAGAACAGTTAGCTAACCAAAATCACGTACCACCAGTATGTATAGATACGCCACCCCTAGTACCACCACCATAGCAAGCGGATCGAGCAGTCCCTGCTGCTACGGTAGTACCTACTATCGAATTTTATGAAAGATTTCAGAGGATGAAAGCTCTAGAATTTGATGGATCAACGGACCCATTAGAGGCCGATGACTGGCTTACAGGTATCGAAAGGATACTAAAATTTATGGGGCTTAGTGACCATGAGAAAGTCCTATGCGCTTTGTTCTCCCTCACGAAAGACGCCAGAAGATGGTAGGAGTCGATAGAACACAGAAGAAATGTTGATGAGATGACATGGTTGGATTTTGTAGAAGAATTCAACAGGGCCTACTTTAACGTGGAAACCATAGCGGCCTAACAAGAAGAATTTAATAATTTCAAGCAAGGTAACCTGTCCATTGCTGATGCTGTAGAGAGGTTTAACCAGCTAGCACGGCTTTGTCCCGAGTTAGTACCTACTGATCGGGAACGACTCAGGCGACTGATGAGAATGTTCAGAACTGACATTGCCCTTATAGTTGATAGTGGAGGGCAAGCTCTTAAAGATGTGGAAGATTGCATTGAACGGGCGGCCAGAGCTGAGTTCAGAATTGCCCGTGATGAAGAAGAAAGAGCAAGGATTTTCAAAGCTCAGAAGGAAGAGAAAGCCTTAGCTAAGTAAAGTCAAGTTGTCCAGGTGAAAGGACAAGGAAGTGCCTCAGGTCAAGGGCCGTCCTAGAACCTTTTAGTGGGACGCAGCCGTAATGTTAACCCTAAAAGGAAATGGAACGTGAGCAATCCAAGGAATCCAAAGGGTCAACCTCAAAAGAGGATTAACGATGGAGGAAACAACAAACCCCTTTGCAGTCAATGTGGGAGAAGACATGCAGGGGAATGCAAGGCTGGAACCAACAAGTGCTATATCTGTGAAAAGCAGGAAGGGCATTATGCCAGAAATTGTTTTTATAATCCTCAAGGTCAGACCAATCAGGCACAGCAAAGGCCTCAAGGAAATCAGTTGCATGCGATCCAAGTTCAAGCCCAGCTTGAAGGCCCTAATGTCAGTCAAGGGCGATTAGAAGCTCCAGAACCAAGTGTGCGAATCTATGCCTATATGAAGAAGGAAGAGGATGCGGGAACCTCATCGGTGGTGATAGGTCAGTTTTCTGTTGCCAACACTGATGCATATGTTTTGTTTGATTCTAGAGCAACACATTCATTTGCGTCATTTAAGTTTGCAAAATGAATAGGAATTGAAGGAGATAGGATAAAGCAAACTTTTAAAGTTGCACTACCCTCTAGGGAGGTATTAAGTGCTGATTATTGGTTACGTCATGTACCGATAATCATTTGTGGAAGGGAATTATATATTGATTTGATAATAATCGATATACAAGATTAAGATGTCATCCTAGGAATGGATTTTCTGGGAAAATACACGGCTAAGATTAACTGTCGACACCACAAGGTTACATTTCGACCTTCTAAAAGTGAAAAGTTCGTGTACTCTGGAAAGAATCCCAAAGCTCCTAAAGCGATGATTTTGGTATTGAAAGCAAGGAAGATGCTGGAAAGCAGATGCAATGGTTATCTGGTGAATTTGATAAAGAAGGATCAAGAGGCTCAGTTAGGACCAGAGAAGGTTCCCATTATAAAAGAATTCATTGATGTGTTTCCCGACGAGTTGCCAAGCTTGCCACCGAAACGGGAAATTACATTTGAGATCGAATTGATGCCTAGCACAGCCTCGATTTTGAAGGCGCCATATCAAATGGCTCCAGGGGAACTCAAGGAACTTCAGGCGCAACTGAAGGAGTTATTGGACTAGGAGTTCATCCGACCAAGTCATTCCCCATGGGAGGCGCCTGTTCTAATTGTCAAAAAGAAGGATGGAACGTTACGTATGTGTATTGATTACCGGGAACTAAACAAAGTTACGATCAAGAACAAGTATCCTTTCCCAAGGATCGACGATTTGTTTGATCAACTAAAAGGAGTATCAGTATTTTCAAAGATTGATCTACGCTAAAGATATCATCAACTTCGAGTCAAAGAAGAAGATATACCGAAGATGGCGTTCCGAACACGTTATGGGCATTACGAGTTCTGCGTCATGCCATTTGGACTGACCAATGCTCTGGCAGCTTTTATGGATCTCATGAACAAGATTTTCAAGAAATATCTCGATAAGTTCGTCATCATTTTCATCGATGATATTCTCATATATTCAAGAACACTGGAGGAACATGAAGAGCACTTGAGGATTGCTTTGCAATTGTTAAGAGAGCATCAACTATACGCCAAGTTCTCAAAATGTGAGTTTTGGTTGGAAAAGGTTCATTTTCTTGGACACGTGGTGACCCGGGATGGAATATCGGTCGATCCTTCCAAAGTGGAAGTGAAGAATAAGTGGCCTACATCGAAAAACGTAACCAAAATCAGAAGTTTCCTCAGTTTTACAGGCTACTATCGATGTTTTGTAGAAGGATTTTCCCAACTTGCAGCACCATTCACTGCACTTACACGGAAGGCAGCAAAGTATGAATGGACTAAGAAGTGTGAAGAAAGTTTCAACAAGCTAAAAAGGCGACTTACAAGTGCACCAATGCTGACAATACCTGATTCAGAATTGGGAAATTTTGTGATCTACAATGATGCATCAAAAACGGGACTGGGAGCCGTATTGATGCAAAATGGAAAGGTGATCGCATATGCATCCCGACAATTAAAGGATCATGAAAGGAATTATCCGACGCATGACTTAAAGTTAGCGGCGGTCGTATTTGCATTGAAGATATGGCGTCACTACTTGTATGGAGCTAAGTGCAAAATTTATACGGACCATCAAAGTCTGAAGTATATCTTCACGCAGAAGGAACTCAACATGAGGCAACGAAGGTGGCTAGAATTAGTCAAAGACTATGACTGTAAAATCTTGTATCACCTGGGAAAGGCTAACCGAGTAGTCGATGCCCTCAGTCATAGAACAATGTCTTTGCTTGCGATGATGCAATTAATGCCAAGACCTCTTTAGAAGGACTTAATGGAAGCAGGAATAGAGCTAGTCACTAGAGGATTAGCCAATTTGTCTTTTTGACCCACCATCCTAGAGAACTTAAAGGAGCGACAAGAAGCAGATCCGTCGCTACTCAAGGCCAGGAATGAAGTTCTTGAGGACCAAGAAACAAAGTTTACCATCTTGAAAGATGGTATCCTCCGTTATAAGGGCAGAATCTGCATTCCCAATGATGAAGGGTTAAAGAAGCAGGTACTGGAAGAAGCTCATGAAGCACCATACGTGGCTCATCTAGGAGCTCCTAAGATGTACCATGATCTAAAGGAGCACTATTGATGGCACGGAATGAAGAACGACGTCACAAAGTTTGTCGCTAAATGCCTTACGTGCCAAAAGGTGCAAGCCGAGCATCAATGGCCAGCCGATGAATTACGAAAGATTGAAATTTTGGAATAGAAATGGGATCAGATAACTATGGATCTGGTGACCGGACTACCTAGAACCACAGGTGGACACGACGCTATATGGGTAATCGTTGATAGATTGACGAAATCAGCTCACTTATTACCTATCAAACTCAGCAGTTCTGTGGAAAGACTAGCTGAATTATATATAGCCCAGATAGTTAGATATCATGGAGTCCTGAAATCTATCATTTCTGATCGAGATGGTTGGTTTACTTCAAAATTCTGGAGGAGCATTCACCAAGCAATGGGAACAAAGCTGACTTTTAGTACAGCTTTTCACCCTCAAACGGATGGTCAATTTGAAAGGACCATTCAAACTCTGGAAGATATGTTAAGAGCCTGTGTGCTAGATTTCAGAGGAGGATGGGACAAAAAGCTTCTGTTGATCGAATTCGCCTACAATAACAGTTATCAAGCTTCCATAGGAATGGCTCTTTATGAAGCTCTTTACAGAAGAAAATATAGATCGCCGTTGCATTGTTATGAAACAGGAGAAAAGACGTTATCGACTACATATTTTGTACAAAGGACGACGGAAGATGTGAAACTAATCCGTCAATGAATGGAAACTACCTTTAGTTGTCAGAAAAGTTACGCAGATCGACGACGGAGACCCCTGGAATCCAAGTAGGGGATTTGGTCTTCTTAAAGGTAACACCAATGAAAGGAGTGATTAGATTTGGAAAGAAATGAAAGTTTGGCCTAAGATACATTGGACCATTTGAAATTTTAGAATGGGTAGGCAATGTAGCTTATAAGTTAGCCTTACCCTCTGATCTAGCATCGGTACACAACGTATTCCATGTGTCCATGCTAAAGAAGTACGTACCGGATCCTTCGTATGTTCTGTAGCCGGAGGAAATTGATGTGCAAGAGAACCTATCTTATGAAGAGAAACCATTTCAAACACTGGCACGAGAAGAAAAAGAGTTAAGGAACAAGAAGATACCTCTCGTCAAAGTCTTATGGAGCAACCAGCAAGTAGAAGAGGCAACATGGGAACGAGAGGATGAAATGAGGAAAAGCTACCCCGAATTGTTTTGATTTTTGAGGACTAAAAATTCTTAAGGGGGGTAAATTGTAATGATCGAGAAAATTTCATTAATAAAACCTAATATTTAATTGGGGTTAATTAATGAATTTACTTTTAAAAAAAAATGTGATTTTTGTAAAAAGTTGTAATTTTTGTAAAAATTACGATAAAGTATGCATAAACGACATTGATTTCCTGTTTTATGGCAAATGTAATAAAATGTTAGGTATGGTAGAATACAGATTTTATGTATTGAATTACTTAAAAATTTGTAAATAATACCCATAAAATGAATTTTATATCACAATTAATTGTAAAATTGTGGTATAAACGAATGGATGATTAGAATGTAAATAGGACACAGAGGTTGTCGAAACCCTAACTTGGTGTAGAATGGAGGCCAGAGCAGTATAAGAATACTGCTAAGTGAAAACGCAGATACGAAAAATGTTATAATTGGCCTCTAAAATTGAACGAAAAGTAAGTTAAATATTTTTATACAGTCTAAGGATCAGATATACACTGATTTGACCACTACAGTATAAGAAAAATACTGCGTGATGAAAAATTACACTTGTGAATTTTGAGCCCAATAAAGTGGACACTCAACTGAATTTGATTGGGCCACCAAGGCTAGAAATGTGGCCCAATCATGTGAGGACACCTAAGGGGTAATCAAGTGGGTGACCATGAGTCACCAAGTGGATTAGGATGCATTTATTTTAAGTTATCACAAAAATTTTCACTCTTTCTTCTTCTCCAAGTTTCGGCAGCCATTGTTGGACCTTCAAAGAAATTTTTCTTAACCTCAAACTTTGCAAAAACAACCCCAAAACAATTTTTAGAAGCAAGCACAAGGATTTTCACAAGATTTAAGGTGAAATTCTAAACTTTTTAATGAGTTTTTGAAGGATTTTTCATGGGTTGAAGAAAGAATATTAACCCATGCTATTTTTGCATGAAAAGGGAGTTTGAAAGGGAGCTCAAA
>CAMOHE010036095.1:0-15678 GCA_946598075.1 Artocarpus hirsutus
TGAGAAATATATGGTAAACTACTTTTAGATTTAGTTGTACGCCAGTAATTGATTGGATTAGTTCATTTCTAGACATTATGTAAAAATTTGAAGAATAAATTTTAAAAATATCTCATGAACTATGTTATTTGTGTTTACATGCCACCAAACTTTAAAACATACATGTTGTGCACCCTGATCTATAGCACATCTATATTCTCCTCCTGAACTTAGACACACTATTTTTGTCAGACGGATTTGTTGAATTATTGCTTGGTTAAGGTTAGGTATAATATTTAGAGTGACATAATTCGGGGAATTTGTAACATTTATCCAAATTTGAATCAAGAGGTAGCTCTTTTGCAAGCAGATGTTGCAAATGGTTCATAAATATATTGTTAGTGGTTGCTTTGCTACATATAACACATAACTCAAATAAGGACACTAACAGGCCATTTGGAAGAACAGTTGGAATCAACAGTTTTGCTTTGAGAACTGTAGTATGTGAAAGCTTTACACTATAGTTTTTTACTGTAAGATGTAAGAGCTTCATACTGTTCACTGTTGTAGCTGATGGTTAAAACCACTCTTCCAAATGGCCTATAACAATCACAATTCAGATAAGCACACTTGAACTAACAAATTTCTCCAATAAGAAAGATATATATTTAACATCTAGAATTCTTTAGCTGTACTCAGCCATGAATCATGATTGGAGAAACCACAAGGAAAAGTGTTATGATTATGCTTGTTTATGATCATTCCTAAACTTGCTTGACCAAAAATAAATAAATAAATAAAAGCTTAATTCTTTCAATCAATGCACTTTAAGCACACACATACAAAAGGAGGGGAAAATCGCATAAACATTTATGGTGCATAGTGCGCTTTCTCCGCCATGATCTGAGGTAGTTGGTCTGTGGTATGATTCTACATAACCTTATTATTGCCGAACATGAAGATTTTCCATGATTCATATGATTCTCCTTTTCTTAACTTTTCTTTTCTTGTAACAATCTCGATTATAATTCTGTCTGCGGTGTGATATTGATTGGTCCTTTTTGTATTCTCTTTTGAGAACTTCACGTCCTCAAAGTTTTTATTTTTCATTAGACTTGCATTTTTTTCCTCTTTATTTTTTTCCAATAATTTTTTATCAAGATTTTTTTTTATATCAAAATAATAATCTTGAATTGTGAAATTGTGCCTTGGAGGAGATTGCAGTTTGAGGCAACGAGCTTAAGAAACCTTATGTGTGAAAATATTTTATGTAAAACGATTGCTAACATTTTTTTTTCAATCATGTACGTAAACATAAGATATACTTGAATACATATATAGTAATGCTTTATTTCCGATATCATAGATGCTATCTACAAATTGATAAGCCACTGGCACAGAAACTATGACTTGACTAACAACTGTTTTTAGTATTCCTAAATCCCATATTGAAAATCTCTTAAAGAAACTAGCAACAGGGATAGAAGCTGAATAAGACTGAAACTTAAAAAAGCAAAAACATGGAAAATAATAATTCAAAAGCTATACAGAATTACTTATTCTTTTCATGTCTTTTGCTGTGCAGAAGCTCTTTGGAGTCAGGCCTTGTTCCCAGGAATCGGAATGCACTTGACCAGCCAACCAATCGGCCAAGACAAAGCTGCAATGCCAATACAAGCACCCCATTGCCCCCAATCTAGCCTCACAGTCTGAGCAAACTTCTTCAGAAACTCCACCATTATCAGCTGAAGCACTATGGTAATCCCAATTATTGCTAAAAACAGCTTGTTCTTAAGTATCCACTTGAACATGTTCTTCTTCTCCAGTTTCCTTGCGTTAAGCTCGTTAAAGACTTGGTAGAAAACAAAAGTGTTGAAGATAATTGTGTTCTTGACCTTCTCATCCACTCCAAAGATGGATCTTCCCTTGAACTGTAGAGTCAGCAAGACGGCTACCTGGAACAAGGCGTGCGCGATGAGGTTTCTCCACATGACTCGGGTTATGAGCGGGGCAGTTCTACCCACTGGCGGCTTCTCCATCAGCTCATTGGTCGGCTGCTCTGTGGCCAATGCCAAAGCTTCTAATGTGTCCATTATGAGGTTCACCCACAACAGCTGGACAGCAGTCAATGGGACTTTGCCGGAGGACACGGAGGCTATGAAGTTGATGACAAGGGCGGCAACATTCACGGTGAGCTGAAACTGGATGAACTTCTGAATGTTATTGTACAAGCACCTGCCCCATCTCAGAACTGTCACCACTGAAGAGAAGTTGTCATCTTGGATGACAATATCTGAGCTCTCCTTTGCCACTTCGGTTCCTTGGATCCCCATCGAAAGGCCAATATCTGCTTCCTTCAAAGCAGGCGCATCGTTCGTCCCATCCCCAATGACTGCCACCACGTGACCCTTTTGCTTCAAGCACTGCACCATCAGAAGCTTGTCGAATGGAGATGATCTAGCCATTACTCTGATTCTGTCAACTTTCTCAGTTCGTTCTTGGGGTGAGTAATTCCTGAACTGAACCCCTTCGACTACAGCGTCGTTCTCTATGTCCTCATCAGGTTTTAGAATCCCGCATTCAATTGCTATAGCTCTTGCTGTGTGCATGTTGTCTCCAGTTACCATTTTGATGTTTACGCCAGCAGCAGTGCAGGCGTCCACGGCTTCTCTAACTCCCGGCCGACACGGGTCTTTAAGGCCTACTACGCCCAGTAAAGTAAGTCCACTTTCTTCGACCTTCTCATTAACCTGTCCATTTTCTGCTTCAAGTTTTTTGTGGGCAAATGCAATACACCTCAAGCTTTTAGCAGCCATTTTCTGGATAACTGTTTCCATACATCTTCTTTCTTTCGTATTCATGGCTCTGATAGTTCCATCCTCCTCGTGATATTTCGAGCACATGGCAAGTACCATCTCGGCAGCTCCTTTCCAGTGGTTGTGACTAGTCTTCTCACTGTTTCTCCTGATTAAAACACCACTCCTCTTTTTCTCCGAATTGAAGGCCTCCACTTTGATTGTCTCACATTGTTGCTTAACCTCATCAATATCCAATCCCAAGCTAAAAACTCCCCAAGAAAGTATGGCTTTCTCGGTTGGACTGCCGGAAATCTCAGGAACAGAAGCGGAACTTGCCTTGAAGACATTGCCGGTGGTGTTCAAACCGACACCTTCATGCAGTAAATGGAGAACAACCGGCGACATATTTGAAACACTTTTCTGATCAGGGCTCATTGTCTCTTCTCCGCCAAGCCAAATCTCTGTAACCTTCATCTCGTTCAACGTAAGAGTACCGGTTTTGTCCGTGCAGATTGTTGTGGCTGACCCCATTGTCTCACAAGCAGAGAGCTTCCTAACCATTGCATTGTCTTTCATCATCCTCTTCATTGAAAAGGCCAATGTCAGTGTAACAGCAAGAGGCAGCCCTTCAGGAATTGCCACCACCACGATCGAAACCGCGGCAGTCACAATGCCGACAACAGCATTCATCACATCATTGAACCTCGTCTCTCCACCATAGAATTCCCTCTCTCCCTTCTCGTTAGTGGTGTGGCCTGTGAAATAACGGACCATCATAACAACAAGAACAACAGCAGCCACGGACAGACCAACATACCCAATAAAATAAGTCAGCTTCTTGAGCCGCGCTTGCAAAGGCGTCTCCTCGTCCAACTCGTGGATTATTGAGCTCATCATCTCGCCCCACGCTGTGTTCATGCCAACAGAAGTGACAAGCATCAAGCCAAACCCGTCTGTCACCTTCGTCCCGGACAACAGAAAGGGATTCTTGTCGCCATTGATCTCGACGTGGTCGCTTTCTCCGGTCATGCTAGATTCATCCACCTTGAGAGAATGTCCTTCCAAGAACAACCCATCAGCAGGAATCTGATCCCCGATCTTCAAGCACGCTACATCGCCCACGACAATGTCGAAGATGGACACAGGTTGGTGCCTACCATCTCTCACAACTTCCACCTTTATGTCACTGTTCTTCGCAGAAAGCTTCTGGAACTGCCTCGACTGCTTAAAGTTGGTCACAGCGGAGACAGCCACAACAAGAAAAACAGCAAGAATGATACTCCCGCCATCGAACCAACCATCTTTCCAGCCATGTTGTTTAATACCAAACCCTAGAGAGAGAATTGCACATGCCAAAAGAATCATAATAACAGCATCTTTAAATGCATCAAACACAAAGCTTAAAAAATTCTTAGCAGGTGGTTTCCGGTACTCATTGGAACCGAAAACATTCTTTCTACGCGCAAGTTCAGTGTCAGCAGTGTTACCAATACCATTCTTGATGTCGCTTTCAAGACTAATAGCCAAGCCCTTGACACCTCCAAACTGAGACGTCAAACTCTCAAGATCTCTACTTCTCACCATGTCACTTAGCGCCTTTGGCGTGGCATCGAGAAAAGATGGGTTTTCGACGTTGATGGTGACGTAGGAGAGGGAGCGGAGGAGTCTGGGATTGTCCAGGAGGGATTTCTTGGACAGGGAAGCTGCGAGAGCCCTAGTGAAGGATATGACAGTGAGTGCCAACCTCCATCGGCGATTGGGGGAAGTTCTGAAAAAGGCTGACGATGGGCAATCTTTTCGGACGTGCATGGATCTTTCTTTTTGAAAAGTTTTTTGAGGCCTTAGGGACATGATTACAAATCCAATGAAACAGTAAAACAAGAAACAAAGGGCTTGAGTTTTTTTTTTTTTTTTTGAGTGTTCTTCAAGAAGTAAGATGTATAGAATGTGGAAGGGTTTTATTCTTATATAGAGAGTTTGCGTTATGGTATTGATTGTGGCTTCAGGGAAAGGGTAACAACAAGGAATTCCGGTGGAAAGACCCTGGAAAGTTCCTTGTAGTTTCCTCGAGTCAAAAACCGTCATAGAGTTAATAAGTGGGTAATTAAGTATTTACCCTTTGTTATTTTTCGGAAACTTGATCTTACTAACCCAATGGGAGCGTAAAATATTTCACTTTTCACTGTTTTTACTCCAAACTTTCCTAAAGACCTTTTCCCACTTCCTCAACGAATTCAAAAAGCATTTACACGACAACTCCGACGTGTTAAAGGCCTAACGACTTCTGGCAATGTGTGGAAAGCATGAAGCAACACTTGTTGGTAAAATGCATGCAGGTTTAGTGCTTTTTTGAAGAACAACGAGCAAGTTTCCGTTTCATATCTATCTTTTTAGCTTTCCTTAATCGTGTCTTCATAGTTTCCCTAAACGACATTCTCCACTAGCATGTAATATTTTGCCCTTTAACGTACAACATCATCGTGAAACATCATTAGTCATTGCTTAAATATCTATTCCTTAAAAACGACATCATAATTAGAAACGTCCTTCATTATGATTTTTTTTAATCCCTCCTTTTGCTTTCCCCAGTTTTTACGACTGTAAATTTGTATTCATTTTACTGCAAAGTTTTACACGAGGGGATTCCGTGGTAGTTCCTTTACGCTAATGCTGTCGTTCCATGAGTGTGGGAAAGAAAAAGGAATAATGCCTGTACAGTATATTGTTGTGAAAGACAAAGAAGTAAAGTTTCTAAGAATACGAACAATAATGTCTTTCACCATATTTAGTGTTCTTATTTGTATCTATCCCCACACTCTTAATCCTTCATAAATTACAAGTTAAATGCCTTTTCTCGATTTAAACATGCAATCTTCCTCATATCTGCAATTCTTAGTTGTTATCCTTTCCTGTTTTAAATCTCCAATGAATCTTCTCGGTACGTCAATGTAAAGAGGAAGTTACATGGTAATTTCCTTCAACTTAGGCTGGAAAGAAGACCGACTATCTTTGGCAGAAGTCATCTTTGTTCCTTCCAATTCAGTGTATTTGTCTTTCCACGTCAATTGATAGCGAATATGTTTCTATTTTAATCAATCCTTTTTTTTTTGGGCTAAAGTTTCTGTTAATGAATTAATTTGATTCAGAGTGATTGATGATGATTTGGAAATCGGAAAGTTACACCAGCCCTCTGCATATGGCAATATCGTATTCAATCCTAGTCTGTCATTCATCATAAAGGCGATGCATATATGCTAATATTTTCTCAAGAAGATACACGGTTCTATGCTGTGGATTACTTATATGTATATACATATATATTATATATGTATATAAGGAAGACTTAGAAAAATTAGTAGGGTTTAATTGAATTAATTTTTAGAAGGAATGAATACAATTTTAAAGAGGATAAAACATAAAGTTTATAAAATTTTATATACAAAATTAAAATATTAAAAAAATTAAAAAAAAACCTACATGAGTGACTCCGTCTTTATATATATATATATATATATATATATATATATGATCTTTGTGTGTGTGTATATATACATGGAAAAATTGGTCCATCCTAAATTCGCACGCCATTATCTATCTGTATTGACTTGACGTCTTGACGTATGGTGGACGCGATAAGTTCTTTGAAGTTCAGTAATGAAATTTGGAATATTGAAACTATCAGTTAAATTTCTGGTTTTGGAAAGACGTTATTAAAAAATAATAACATGGGATACCATTATTGAAATTCTCTTGTTTTGGAAACAGCGTGTGGAAACCTATAAATTTTATTCTTAGAAAATTATTTTGCTCGAGACTTTGTAATGTCATTTCTAATAGAAGATCTCAGTCAAGGCGATACTTTTCCCTCAAGTCTGTCGTTAACTTTTGTGGAATATTACTGCATTATATACAAATATAGGGCTAGCTTTTCCGTCATGCATGGACTATCGATATATCATATGCAAGAGCTTTTTCCCCGAAATTGGTGGCGTTGGTTGTTGTAAATTAGTTTATTCAAAAATTTTCTCAGGCTAATTTGTTGACGTCAGACTATATTTCGATATAATTTAGGGTTAGTTTCACTTAATTACAAAGTTTTACTTTCACCTATGAACTTTTAACTTACATCCTAATGATTGTGGAGTTTTTTAAAGGTTATATTATTTATAGTTCTAAAACGAAAACATTAAAAACTGATAAATTTCATCATTTGATGTAAATGTGATTCCGATTAAATATCTGTCTAAATCAAACGATTCTAAAGTAATTTTATTAGATTATTTCTTATTAACGAATCACATGTATCTCACGTAATCAAATTGTCAGATTTTTAACTTTTTTATCATAGAGATACCATTAACTTAACATCTAGAAAGCTCAAGGACTATTAACATATTAGTTGAAAGTTTGAAAGTTAAAGTAAAACAACTTCTATTTTTTAGGGATAACAAGTGAAATTAATCCTAAAATTTGATCTTTGTTAACTTGTTCTACTAAATTTTGCTCATGGGAGTTTTTACAATAGGGATTATTGGTCACTACTTATATACACTGTTGTTTGAGTCGTTGGATTAGTTTTTTTAACAACATGATCTCTAAATGAAAGCAATTTTGCATCATATATTGGAAATTTTTAAAGTAGACACTAACAAAAAAATCATAGAAAAATCAATTCAATTGTCAAAATAACAGTTCCTATTGATATTGAGAAATGACAAGTCCTACTATAGAAATGCTGTCATGCCCCAAAGTATAGGAGGTGACGTGATAGATTAATTAAGTTAATTAAAGCAGGTTTTTGAGTAAAAACACAAATTAAATGATTTGAGTTATTATTATTATTATTATTATTATTATTATTATTATTTTATACGTGATAGTTGAAAACATTTTAAAACAATTATTATTATTTTGAAACAGTTACTCATAAAGTAAAATATTAGAGACAGCCAAATATAAGCCGAATCCCACCGGACCCACATCAGTGTACACATATAGTATCGACAATAAAATATTACAATCACAGTCCAATATGAGATATAAGGTTTGAATAATACATGCCTTGATTTAAGTAAAGAAACAACCTAAAACAGTATTCCTATAACTTATTTGTTGCCCTATCGCCTCCCTGTCAATCCTAAGTTGCAATCCACTTAGGAGAAAGGTTTAAAAAAAACAAATAAAGAAAAAGTGAGTAGAAGGCTCAGTAGGGCTAAAGGTTTGAAGAACATTTAATTGAATATAATATTTGATTATAGGCAAGAGTTATAAAAAAAAATAGTAAATTGAAATTCGTTAAATTCATACTTATTATCTTGCTCTTTTTCATTCAAATCTAATCTAGGGTTGAGCTTTGAAAACATTAAATCAAGGTTAGAAATGTTACAATGTAAGAATTATAAAATATCGTAGATAAACTTATAAAATTTATTCTTAACATTAATCCATTAGTTATCTGTGAAATTTGACTTATTATTTAGTTTCTGACAAAGCCATCATAATCACCACCGTAGTAGCTCAGCTGGGTTTCAGGACATGCTCCTAAGGTCTCACTCTTCACGACCCAATCTCTGTAGATGGCATCATGCTCTTTTGTATATTTGTTATTATTTAAGTCCCATGTTATCGAGTATTCTTAATTACATTCATTATTTGATTCATTATGAACATTCATTCCTAGGCAAGTAATAAAAAAATACTGAGGAATTCTTTTTAATCATTCCTTAAAAGATCAAATCAAAAGAGATCATTTTGTCGCCAAAGGCCCCCTTTGAAAATGTTTAAAGCGTTTTGTCATTTATTGAAAACATTTTCAAAGAATCTTTATAGCCAAACCATTTAAAAACCTGACTACCAAAGAAAGGGTAAGAGTCCTACCTCGATATCCTACATCGTGGCTTAGCACTGCAGTCCCGACCCGCTATAAGTTAGCTTCACGGAACCACAAACAACCTAAATAGAAACTAAGTTTGTTAATATCAAGCTTAGGTCATCCTACACTATTGAGCTATTTCATGGTGTCCTAGTGTGTCATTAATATCGTAGAATCATATTGTAGTATTAAAATCTCAATTTAGGTTTAAAACAATGAAAACAGGTGAAAACGACAATGTTTGCAAGGCCAGATCGGCTTGCCAGATGTCTTGGTTCGGCCTACCAAAGTTCACAGTTCGGCCTGCCAAACTTTCCTTGGTTTTGCCTATCGAAGGGATGAGTCTGGCCTGCCGAACTCATAAATCTGGCTTGCCAAACTTGAAGTTCTACCTACCGAACTAGAAAAATCTGAAAAATTTCATATTCAAGCTTCAGCCTCCCGAGCTCAAATCTCATTTTCTTATGTTTTTCTCAATTCCCAAGTATAGAAAACATTCATAGATGATGAAAAAACATAATTAAACACTTTAAAACAACTTTAAACAAGATTTTCATAGAAAATTTCAATAAAATCCAAAAATGAGAAAAATAGAGAAAAAATAAAAAAACTTGATTTAAATATGTTTTTCATCAAACCAAACCTAGATTCTAGACGTTACGAGTTTTACTAACTTAGATTTAGGGTTTCCTAAGCTTAAATAAGCTCGGATTTCAAAATCCAATGAAAAAAGAAAAATTTGAAAAAGTTTAAAATTTTAAAAACTAACCTTGAATTGGACGTTTTTGAGGAAGGTTTGGGGCTTGGATCCTCATTCCTTAGCTTTAATCCAGTGAGAGGAAGTTTCGGGTTTGAACTTTTTGAATCGAAATTTGAGAGAGAAAAGAGAGGGAGAGTGGCAGCGGGTGAGAGGGAAAGAAAAGAGAGAAAGAGAGCTGGGAGAGAGAGAACCAGAGTGAGGAAGAAAGAGGGAGAGAGAGGAATTAAACAGAGAGAAGGAGAGACGTGTTTGGTATTTGTCAGATTGTTTTGTTTCAAAATTCACAATAACAAATAAAAATAATTACGAGTGGTTAAAAATAATTAAAAAATAATTAGAAATAGCATTGATTTAGAAATATCACAAATAGTCAAATTAAGTTTAAAAATATACTATGGCACACCAATTTACCACTTTATACACTAATAACACGTAAATAAATTTAAAGCGTTACAAATGCTTTTATGTTATACACGATAGGCAAAACTTATGGTAAAAAATGTATTCTATTTACGTCAATAAATATTGTTACTTTAACTATTTGATTAACTTTTTAACAGTCTAATATATGACTAAAAATAGTTTTGCGTCATACTCGCTATAAAATTTTAATGTAGAAATTGTAAATCAAACAGTTGGAAAGTTAACCTTACCGGCAACATAAGAGGACTTACCGCCAAAATACCTGTCCTAGACCTCCGTGTGTGTGTGAGAACTGCAATGGTCAATACGTCTCGAAGCATTAATGGCTTTATGCTACAATATTAAGAGGCACATGTTGTAGTGGAGTTTGTTGGGAGGAAATGGTGTTTGCGGCACTTTTTGACGAGAAAGAGCTTACATACACACTACACAAACATCAGAATCTTTTCATATGAAGTGATTATGCTTTATTAATGTTTGGCCTTTAACTCTTTTACATCTGCCCCAGGCCCCGGCTGACAATTCTCAATAAGACTAACTTCCCAAGAAATTTTAGCAGTCAAATTTCCATATTCGGGAAAGAGACTATTTCCTAGTTTAGTCTGATATGAAAAAAAATTGCCAACAAAATCTATAAACATTTGGCAGCATAGATAATGTGAGCCCTTTCCAGTTTTTAAAAGTTTGGCAGCAGTATTTCTTGAGCAATGCTAAATGGCATTTAGCAGTATTCAACACCATATATTAATAGAGAACAAGCCCTATAGCAAGTGGCATATTAATGAGATTCACGCTCTAATAGTTGTAACGGCCAACACCTCAGATGCCCCTCTGACATTTTTCTCGTGCAGGAACATATATAAAACTACCATATAGGGGACCAGGTGGTGGTGGGGGGCAAATTTCTTGGTCACCTCTTTTATTTTTTTTATTTATTGAAGTCTTCTTTTAGTATTTATTTTTTTTGGTTAAATATATATGATTGGTTAAACAATGTTAGATTGGATATTGGCTAGATTTAGGAGTGACTGTGGTGCAGTTTAGCCGATTATTCTCAATAAATTTATAGGAATTTTAAAACATAGTCGTAAAATTAAATACATAGCCACTCTAACCTACTCTAACCATGGTCGAGAATGAGCTTGCACAAACATCAGAATCTTTTCACATGAAGTGATTAAGCTTTATACATGCACTACTTGTAACAACCCTAATGTTCGTTAGTGGCAGAGCCAAAAATAGTTTTATTAGTGGGGGTACATTGTAAAAAATTACAAATAATTTTTATTGCATGCAAACATAATTATATTTTTTTTACTATTAAATGAGAGTACAAATCATAATTTTTATAAGAAAATGGGGCACAATGATATATTTCAGTTTTTTAATGGGGGCACAATTATAATTTTATGTAAAATAAGGATAAAATTAAAATTTTTCAAAAATTTGTAGGCAAAAGATCAATACTTTAAAAATTGAATAAAGACATGTGCCTCCAATCAACTCTGAGTGCCTCCGCCATTGATGTTGGCTCTATCCAGTTTTTAAGTTTGGCAGCAATATGCATTCTATTAATTGTGATGGTGAACACCTCGGATGCACCTTGACATGTTTCTCACTTTTTACACTGCGGGAACATATATAGAACCACCATATAGGGGACCATGTGGGGGAGGGGGCAATTTTCTTGGTCACCTCTCATTTGTTTATTTATTGAAGTCTTTGGTCACCTCTCTTATTATATAAATATATTATACATATATATATATATATGTGTGTGTGTGTGTATGTATCCTTCTTTTGCTAAGCATAGCTTCAGTCTTTGGTCACCTCTTCTTGGACCAATAGAACTTTCTGTCCCTAGCGAGCAAGTGCGCACTTTCTTTATTTTGTAACTTTTTTTTGGTCAGTGAAGAATTTTCGAGATGTTCAAATTTTAGATTTTTGATACAATACCAGCTGTATCCGGGCAACGTGGAGATGGGGTTTTCCAAAACAATTCCACGGATTGTCTTGAAACCCAAGAAAAGGGTTTTGACTATTTTGAAGAAAAGGTGTAATATTACGGTAATGCACACACCGTTGACGGGCTAATTCTTGAGCAAAAATGCACTTATTACTGCCAAAAAAGGAAAATAAAATTAAATAAATAATAGGGAAAAAAAAAAGATGCCATAGTGATGCTCTCTTATATTGCAGCTTATAATTTGTTTGCTTCATTAATTTTGGTGGCGTCCACTTTGCAAAGTAAAAAGAATACAGTAGTCGCAAAGAATTTCACGAATATCTCTAGTGTACAGCATATTAGCGTATATAATCAGGTTGAGTTTGATTATTTCATTGGTCAATGCTACGTACATCACGGGTTTTAAATTACATCACATTGCGCAGGTAGTTGAAAACAGGGCTTACTTGCTCAGCAGTCGGTTGATGCATATGTTAGAATATATATATATAAACCAATTTTATGTTTTGTTCACCTTTTTATTTGGTTGACTGAAATTGCATTTGATTAAATACATATGATTGGATAAACAATGTAGATTTAGGAGCGAGTCTGGATGCAGTTTAGCCTGTTATTCTCAATAAATTCAAAGCGATTTTAAACCATAGTCGAAAAGAATTATACATAACCACTCTAACCCACACTAATATTTTGCAATATGGTGCAGTGTGAGTTGTGTTGTTTAGGCTTTAATAGTCTTGATAAATTTACCCCAAGCAAACAAATTTTTGTGAATAAATTTTCATATATATATATATATATATGTATGTATTCATAAAAAAAAATACTGTATATGAGAATAAAATACAAGCATAAAAAGTATTCTACTGTCTACATTTAATCCCATTGGTTTTTTTCCCTATAAGATGAACGTTTAGGCTTTATCTTATAAGGAAAAAAAAAATCATTTAAAATGGATGCAATAAATATAATAGCAATTATATACTTGAAATCATACAATAAATGCTTTATAAATCACTTTAATGAAAGATATAATGCGCAATAATTAGGCGATTATTTTTCTCATGCCACAACTTGAAATGAAATATTACAAATTTTATTAGACTGAATTAGCTTCAATTTTTTAAGTTTAAAAAATTTAATATCCCTTTCCAACCAATCTAACACACACACACAAACAGATATTGTTCATATAAAAATTCCAAGAAAAACTATTTTTTGTTTTAGTGTTCAAAATATGTGTTCACAATACTTTTTAAAACCCATAATTAATCACTGTGAAGTTGAAAATCTAGACTTTAATCAGTATAGTTTTTATGCCTTGTATGTGTTTTCACTTATTATTAGACTTGCTTATCTTGTAGCATCATATATGCGAATTTGTAATTGATAAATTGATACTTATATTTTGTTGATGTACTTTTGAAAATGTATATTAAAATTTTGTTTCAATTACATTTGTATTTGTGTAATTTTTTTTTATGTGACTAATTCTTTAGACTGAATCATATCTTTAAAAGAAAACTCCACAAAATGTCTCTTACAAACATATCTTATTAAAAATGCCTTCTTCTTTTCACTTTTTAATACTGTCCCTTTTCTATAATAATTATTTTTTATTCAATTTACCAATTGATATATTTATCCCTCATACAAAATTAGAACCAAACCCTAAATCTCACGAAAAACTTTTTTTTTCCCGACCAGGCCCGGTCGGGACATATAGAACCGCCCAAATCTCACTAGTCATTTCTCTTATCAACCTCACCTACCTCTCTCTCTCTTCCACCATATTACAATCTCTCCATCAGATCGCCGTCTGAGCATTTAGGCAATTCATCTACTTCTCCGATTTTTGCCACAATAGTATCCTTGGCATGGTAAATATTGTTGTTTATGTTTTCAAATCCATTTGATGTGTTTTTTTAACTATATTTGTTGTGTATAGTGGACAAAATTAAGTAGTTCTTGTACTGATCATTATGCCCTCCATTACCAAAAGTTCTTTGTTTCCGTTTACCACCAAAGTATGTTATTTATTTCTTATTGCCTATAGATTTATTTTCCAACACAACAGTCTATGTGAAATTGCCCAAACAGCAATTGTAGTTGCTTGTTGTTGTTCTTGATTCTGCGAGGAATCTTCCTTTTTTTTTTTTTTTTTTTTTGCTGTAATAGTTTTTTACAAAGTTCTGGCGGGTTTCGGCTAGTTTTGATGAGTTTTTTGTTGGAACTTGGCAGGTTCTTGCGAGTTCTAACAGGTTCCGGCTGGTTCGAGAACAGAATTTGATGGGTTCCGAGAAAAAATCTTGTAGGTTAAAAAAAAAATAGATATGTTTAGTTGGTTTCCAAGGTTAAACATGGTAGGTTATAAGTTGGCACCCTGCTTTGGCGACTAAAGGCCGGTTCCATGATAGAACCTGGTCGGTTTTGAGATAGAACCTGACAGGTTTCATTTCAGCATCCCGAGTGAGTGAGTGGGAAGAAGCGCAACTTGGTTTTTTAATTCTCAATTTCGGGGCAGTTTTAACAAGTGGTTCATTGAAACGTATTTTTAATAAAGTAGTGCATTTAAAAGTATTCTTGTAAATTGATTTATCTTTAAATTAAAAATTAGAGACTGCAAAAAATAACATCTAATCTAATCCAATACAAATTTAATTGGGCTTTATTGGTTTGCATTTCGTACACAAATTGGATTGAATTAGAAACAACATCTGGACATTCAATATAGCATTAGATTGGATTAGTCGACATTGTGAGAAGTATCAAATTGAATTGTACACTCGCCCTTAGCTTCTTGTCTTGGAAATTTTTTATTTTTGATGTTTATGCCAGTTTTTTTTCTTAAAAAAATAATAATTTTTTATCATTTATACCATGAACGCATATGAAGGGATTGGGCAATACTAGTATTAAAATTGTTTATTGGATATTATTCTAGTATGAGAAACTTTTGAAAGGCTAATAGAATCACAATTATTCAAACAGAATATGCCTTTTCGAGATTTAATAATCAATAGAAATATATGCAAATACAGATAACAATTAAATATTGAATCCAGATTGTATAGAAAAAAAAATTCATTGATTGACAATATTAAATTTTCTTTAAAATGCTTCTGGAATCAGATGCAAGTGTAGTATAATAGCTACTTAAATAGGACATCATATAGAGAAAAAAGCATGATTAAATTTCTACTGATGAATAATAATAATGAATGACTAAATTTAAAAGACCCATTTAAAATTCTGCTAAGGCCTCTAATCATGTTAAGCAGCTTCGTCGTCAATGACGGAAATAGGGAAAAAAAAAATGGTTTTAATTTTAATATAGTAAGCATAGGTATGAATAAGACTTGATTTTCCTTAGATTTGTGGCGTCCGGCGGGGGCCCCACCTCAAGCCTCCATAGGACCCACCTTGCGGGTCCCTCGGACTTGTGGCTCTTATTGGTAAACCGTTTCCGTGCCGCCCACTCATCTGTATTGTCCCCTTTGGGGCCCTCTTGCCCCTCAGGAATTTCTTTCGCGTCCCTCGGGTTCGAACCTCAAACCTCCCTTAAGAGGTTCTTATTTCCATCTCGAGTACCAATTAAGCTACGTTTTATTGTGGCATCCGGCGCGGGCCCCACCTCAAGCCTCCATAGGACCCACCTTGCGGGTCCTCGGACTTGTGGCTCTTATTGGTGAACCGTTCCCGTGCCGTCCACTCATCCGTACTGTCCCCTCTGGGCCCCTCTGGCCCCTCAGAGATTTCTTTCGCGTCCCTCGGGTTCGAACCTCAAACCTCCCTTAAGAGGTTCTTATTTCCATCTCGAGTACCAATTAAACTAGTAGCTTAATTGGTACTTGAGATGGAAATAAGAACCTCTTAAGGG
>CAMOHE010036098.1:0-11348 GCA_946598075.1 Artocarpus hirsutus
GAGATGTGGGTGTCACCCTTTGGCACATCAAAAGACACAAGTCAAGACAACAGGCCCACTATTCATCTCAGGATTAAGATGCAATACAAATGATTGTCTAAAGTGAATCGATTTTCCAAGACAGAATTATTAATCCAAATCAATTCACTTTATGTCCCGATCCAACACATCGTCACCTATGACAACGTGCCAATGTTTCTATTCACGAAGTCCACCTCTGATGGTCAAGACAAACCATCTCCCAATAGGGATATAGACAACATAACAATCTTTACATGAATAAAGCGCCCAACTTTATTCCCTCGATTGCGGATCTTATGATTTAGACCGTCACCTTAAGAATCGTGTCTTCTGCATAATCTATCCATCATATGCCCAATTCTTAAAGGTTTAGACCGACAGTCTCAGACTATTGTTTGCTTATCGTACATTTAACAAATATGAATGTAAAGAGGATAAGATTTGGTATATGAATAATAAATGAATTCTTTATTGATAAAAATGTCTTCTAAAACTAATTACATTTTTACTCCTTAGGGCATACATGTCTAACACTTCCTCTCTCATTTTCTCCTTAAATTTTTGATCAAAAATAAGTCCAAGCTTTGGTTTTCCATGGATTGGAAGCTCAAGAGCATGATTGAGCAACCACAAACACGATTTAAAGCTTAATCCAAGGTTAGTTTTTAAATTTTCAAAACTTTGCCAATTTTTCAATTTTTCTTGCATTTTAAAATTTAAGCTTTTCTAGGTTTAGAAAACCATCAATCTAAGTTAGAGAAACTCAAAGTAACTAGAATCTAAGCCTTGTTTAATCAAAAATGGGTTTGAATCGAGATTTTCTATTTTCTTCCACTTTTCTCTATTTTTGGATTAATTCAAAATTTTTGCACAAATCTTGTTTAAATTGGTTCAAAAGAGTTTGATGATGTTTTTCTATCATTTGGATATGATTCCCATGCCTAAGAACTGATCAAAACAGGTTAGAATGAAAATTTGGGCTTGGGAGGCCAAGAACCTGTGCTAGAAAATTCTAGAATTTTTTCAATTTAGCAAGCTAGATTCATACCACCAGCAAGCCAAACCTAAAAAAGTTTGACCGACCGGACCTGGTTTTCCCGTAGGCCGAGCTGCACAGTTCGGCCGGCCGAACCAGGGCTTTCGGCAGGCCAACCACCATAGTGGAATTGTGTGATTTTTCATCCTTTTTCACCATTTTGAACCCTGATATAGATTTTAACAATATAATATGATTTCATAAACTTAAATGGCACACTAGGACACCATGAGACAATTTGATGACATAGGATATCTTAAGTTAAATGCTGATGGACTTAATTATTGTATATTTAAGGTAGTTCGTGGATCCGCGGAGCTAACGTATAGCGGACCGAGATTACGGTGTAGGACACTGGCACGAGTAATGAGGTAGGACTTCTACCCCTCTTTCTTGGTAACCTTGTCTTCAAAGGATTTTGATCTCAAAAGAAATTCTACCAAAATGTTTTCAATAAATGACATAACATTTTAAATGTTTCAAAAAGAGGCTTTTGGCCACAACATGATTTCTTTCAAAATGATCTTTTACATAATGATTTTCCTCAAGGAAATTTCTTTTGAAATGATTTCTTTTAAACAAATTACAAGGTAGGTAAGATAAACCTCTTAACAAATTCTCATTAATTGTCAGAGGATACATGCTCATAAAGAATCGAATAATGAATGTAAATAAGAACACTTGATAAGTGGGTTTTAAATAATAATAGAAATATATATATATATACGGGCATGATGCCATATTAGGGATCGGGTCGTGTAACTCGTGACCTTTGGGGCAGGTCCCGAAACCCAACTAGGCCACTTCGGAGGTGATTATCATGGTTTGCCCGAAAAATAATATAAAGATACTTTCTGGATGAACATTTCAATAAGACTTGTTTAAATAAATTTATTCATTTATTTATTCTTTTATTCAATTAATTAGGTATTTATTTATTTATTAAACTTTGTTCAATTTATTTCTTAAAAAGGTAAATTTTTTATTTAAATTAATTATCTGTTTTTAAACCTTAGTCCTACTGAGCTTTTGCTCACTTTTTACTTGTTTTCAAACCTTTTCCCCCTCTAGGTGAAATCTAGCTTAGGACCGACAGGAGTCAATTGCCCAGACTCACGAGCAATAGAGGATTTTGAGTAAGTTAGTAGCTGTAGTAATTCAAGGCATGTATTATTTGAAATTTTATTTCTTATGATTGGACTATGACTGTAATAATTTATTGTCGATACTATGTGTGTGGACACGTTATCGGTTTGTGGGACCCAGCACGTATCCTCCTTGCCCTTTTAATATTTTATTTCATTTTATTTTTATCTCTATCTTATTTATTAAATTATCATAAATGTTTGTTAAAGAAGGATTTCAAAATTATCATGTTTGTCATAACTAATTAAACTCTTAAACTCATATTTTTATTCAAATTTCTTCTTAATTAATTTAATTAACCTACTATGTCACCTCCCATACTCCAGGGTGTGACAATAGAGGCATTTGAGCATCTAATGGCTTGCAGCTACATCTTTTGGTAATGCTTTGGAGTTCATGGTCATTTATATGTGTTTTTTAAAACTTTGATTAATTAAAATAGTACTAGATTGTGACTTACAAACTTTATCTGTATTAACTATATGTTAAGTGTTATGTATTAAATGGATGATGCACGATAAACTCTCTTGTGATGAACATACTTCTTTGTGAAAATTATATGTATAGTATTTAAGTTTGACAAGTGGATGCATTATTGTAGGTTTTAAAAAATAATAAAGAATAATAATAATATAATAGTAATAAAAAAAATAAAATAAAACAAAATAAAATTGGTGTTCTCACTAAACCCCCACCTTCATGAAACTTTAAGGATTTAACACTAGTCCTAATTTTGGGTTGTGACAAAAAGAATATTAGAGCCTAAGTTTGATAACTTGGAATGTGCCACTGATCAAACAAGATAAAGCTTTTATATCTTTTAGACTGTCATAAATCCCCATTTTTACTAATACCTTTAGTATATTGAATATAGATTCTTAAGATGCCTCCCAGAAGAGAAAGAAAAAGAAATCCAATCGGAAGGAATAACCCTAAAAATCAACCACCCATACCACCACAAGAAAATGTTTTGAACCCATAACCCTTACCACCCCCAAAGGATGCCTTAAACACTATCATGGCAATGTTTGAAGCCCTTAGAAGGATGTAAGATTTGGGGAGACAATCCCATAGTCTAGGAAGTTCGCTAGTTTTTGTGATTTTGCTAGATTGAATCCACCTAGATTCAACATAGTGGATGGACCGCAAGTGGCTGATAGTTGGATTAATAAAATGAAGAAAAAGTTTTGAATTGATAGCGTTCCTATGGATTACAAGGCCACTTTTGCTAGAAATTTTTTTTATTGGTGCAGCTGAGAATTCGTGGATAATTATTAAATAGACATAGGATGTAGAGAATATGACGTGGGAGAAATTTGAGGATCTCTTGTTACATAACTATGTAAATGGGAAATATAGGGTTGAGATGATGAGGTAACTTATTCAACTAAGACAAGGGAGCTTAACAATTGATGAGTACTATAGACAATTTATTAGGTTAGGACAATACACTTACAATGGATCCTATAATCAGAATAAAGAAGTTTAAGAATGGCTTGAGACCCAACATCAAGGAAAAAATGGCAACTGTTAGGAACACTTCTCTAGTGGATGTCGTCGCTACCGCTTAAAGTGCCAAGGCAATTATTGAGGATAATCAAGTGAGAAAGAATAGAGGTAAAGGCAATGATTGAAAGGTGACCAGGAGGAATCAAAACCAATGGTAGGGACAAAGATCCCAAAGTAGTGGAAATAACAGTAAAGGTAGTGGCTCTTCTCGAAGTAAATGCTATGCCTCATACAATTGTCACCATTGCAGTCTGGCAGGCCATTTTAGAAGGAATTGTCCAATTCTTGTACTAAGTTAGTAGAATTCTCCACTTTCTCCTAGAGGACCACAGGATAGTCAGACAAGTTCTACACTGTTCTAGAGCAATATTCAGGCTAGGACAGCCCAATCTTAAGGTCCTTCTCAGACATATACTTCTCCATATCAGCAACCTTAGTATAGACCACAATATCAATCATAGTTTTGGCCTTAAGAATCTGGATTTGGATCAGGAAATCAAACTTCACACGCTTAAGGTACCCAAGGGGACAGAGGCTAGTCTAGAGGAGGACCTTTGGCAAGTAGCAGTCACCCAAGACAAGGACAGGGGAACAAAGGGAAAGAAAAAGCCTAAGCATACGCCATGGTGGGGATGGAGGAGAACTTTGAGCAGCCTACCCACGGTATCATTGATGGTATGGTTCTAGTTTTTCACTCTTGGGCTTATGCATTATTTGATACTAGGTCTTCCCATTCCTTTATTTCTACATCCTTTGCTAGTTTGTTAGGTTTAATTGTTGAGACCTTTAGTCCTTCCTTGTTTCAGAACACTCTTATTGGATAAATTTTAGAGGTGTCTATAATATAGTTGATGATCATAAGTTTTCTACTGATTTGATAGTTTTACCCATGAGCAAATTTGATGTGATTTGGGGTATGGATTGGTTATCCAAGTACCAGGCTATAATGGAATGTCTTAAGAAGAAAGTGACCTTCTTCTTGTAAAGAGGGCAATAAGTTGTTTATCATGCCAGTTTAGAGGCAAATGCTCTTAGTTCTATTCATAGAGCATGCATTGGTGGTAGATGGAGACTTGTAGCTTATAGGAACTTATTTGCCACTGATGGTGAACTTGATGCCATTGATCAATACCCTAGGTGTTTGTGATGAATGAATATCTAGTTTTTTTTCTCAATGAATTGCCAAGATTATTGCAAGCTAGAGATTGAATTATGCATCGATTTAGTTCCAGGGGCCTAACTAGTTTCCATTCTTCCTTATCGTATCGCACTTATAGAGCTTGAGGACTTGCGAAAGTAGTTAGATGAGCTTTTTGGTAAAGGGTTTATTCAGAGAAGTACCTCACCTTGGGGGCGCTTGATTTCTTTTTGCCAAGAAAGTAAATGGTTCCTTAAGATGTTGTGTGGATTATAGAAAGCTAAATCAAATGACCACAAAGAACAAATACCCATTACCAAGAATTGATGACTTATTTGACCAACTTGCTGGATCAAGATCCTTTTCTAAGATCGATTTAAGGTCCATTATCACAAATTAAAGATTCGAGAAGAAGACATCCTAAAGACTGCCTTTAGGACTCGATATGGTTATTTTGAGTTCAAGGACTTGCCGTTTGGGTTGAAAAATGCCCCTACAGCATTTATGGACCTTATGAATTGGATTTTTTGTCCTTACTTAGATTAGTTCATGGCAGTTTTTATTGATGATGATATTTTGGTGTTTCCCAAGACTCGGGAAAAACGTGCTTAACACTTGTGGATAGTATTGCAAACTTCAAAAGATCATTAGCATTATGCAAAGAGAGAGAATGTGTGATTTTCTAGATGAGTGGGTTAAATTTTTGGCACGTAATTTCTCATGAAGGTATCTCGGTAGATCCAACAAAGGTAGATATGGTGTTGCAATAGGAAAGGCCTAAGAATGCGACGGAAGTATAGAGTTTTCTTGGTCTAATTAGGTACTATCATTGATTTGTTATGAATTTCTCCTGTATAGCTATGCCATTGACAAGATTGACTCAGAAGGGTGTCAAGTTTGATTAGAATGACAATGTGAAGAGGCTTTTAGGGAGCTTAAAAGGATATTGATTATAGTACCTATTCTTATATTCCAAATAGCGAAGAGCCTTCCGTGGTGTGCACAAATTCTTCAGGTGCAAGTTTTGGGTGTGTCTTAATGCAACATGGTAGGGTAATAGCTTATGGTTTGCATTAGCTAAAGGCACATGAAAGGAACTACCCTGCCGATGACTTAGAGTTAGCAGCTGTGATCCATGCTTTGAAGCTATAGAGGTGTTATTTATATGGTGCCAAGTTTGAGCTTTACTCGGACCATAAGAGCTTAAAATATCTTTTCACCTAGTGGGATTTAAACTTGAAGCAATGATGATGGGTTGAATACATAAAAGATTACGATTTTACCCTTCAATACTATCCTAGTAAGGTCAATGTTGTGGCAGATTCTTTAAGTCAAAAACTTTGTGCCATCATAGCCTCATTAGCATGTGAAGATTGGAAAAGGTCAAAAACCATTAGTGAGCATGACTTGTAATACTATGAGGATGCAAATGTTTCTTATGTTTATAACCCAGTGGCCACACCTATTATTCTCTAAAAGTACAACAAAGTCAATGGCAAGATGAAAAGTTAAGGGACACTTTGAATCAATTGCAAAATGGTGAACAGTTAGAGGGATGGAAGATAAGTGCATAAGGATTTTTATTATTCAATGGAAGGCTCTCAGTACTAGAGGATGCTAACATTCGACAAGATGTTTTAAATGAGGCCCACAAGTCTAAGTTTGCTATACATCCTGGTAGCACTAAAATGTATCATGATCTTTAAAGGCAGTGTTGGTGGAAGAAGATGAAACATGATATAGCTGAATTTGTCAAGAATTACACAACTTGTCAACAAGTGAAGGCCACCCATCGACATCTACATGGGCTAATTCAACCCTTGCTGAATCCAGATTGAAAGTGGGATAAGCCTACTATGGATTTTGTAATGCGGTTACCCTCCACACCTAAAGGGCATAACACAATTTTAGGTAGTAGTTGATCGATTGACGAAGTTGGTATGCTTTATTGTCGTAAGGATGGGCTACCCACTCTCAAAACTTAGCCCCTCTACATTGAGAATATTGTTCGCTTGCATAGAGTACCCACTAGTATAGTTTCTAATAGAGACCTATGATTTACTTCAAGGTTTTGAAAGGCATTACAAAAGGCTTTGAGAACAAAGTTGAACCTCAGTACTGCTCACCACCTGCAGACAAACGGTCAATTAGAAAGAACCATATAGACCTTAAAGGATATACTTCATACATGTATTTTGGACTTTGGAGGTAGCTTGCTTACCCAGTTGCCTTTTGTAAAGTTTCTTTTACAACAACAACTACTAAGCCACCATTGGCATGGTGCCACACAAGGCCTTATATAAGAGACCATGTAGATCACCTCTGTGTTGAGCTAGTACAAAGGAAGTTCTTGCCCTTGGACCTATTAAAGTGCAAGAAACCACAAAAGATGTTAAGAAAATCCAAAAGAGACTTTGAGCTGTTCAAAGTCATCAGAAAAGCTTTGCAGACTCAAGGAGGCATGAAATTGAATTTGAAGTTACGAATTGGGTATTCCAGAAAGTCACCCCTAGATGTGGGGTTACTTGTTTTGGGGTTAAGGGAAAGCTAGCCCTATGATTCATCGGGCCTTTTGCCATCACCAAAAGAATTAGGAATGTTGCATATCGTTTAGGCTTGCCACCACAGCTTAGTCATATTCATAAATTTTTTTGGATCTCAATACTAGGACGATGTATGGTAGAGCCCACCCATATTGTTCAATGGACCAAAGTACCTATTCAAGGGGATGTGACTTATGAGGAACAACCGGTGAGATTTTGACTCGAGAACTTAAGGTGCTACGTGTTGGAAAAATAATACGCAGCGGAATTTTAAAAATTTTATATCAGAGTATTTTCCAAAACACAAGTTTGACATGCAATATGTATAAATTAATCAGATTTTAATAACCTTTGAATTCACCAAAAAGCTCTCGAAATTTGTGTAGAGAAGAAACGTTCCAGAAGAGCCTCAACCAACTAGTCTTCTTTGCTATTCTCTATCCATAATTGAAGTGAGTGTGAGCTCACACGTACAGCTCTTCCTCAAGTTGACTCTCCTTCCAACCAATTGAGAGAACCTAAAGCTAGTGTTCATGATTTATGAATAAGAGCTCTCAGGGAGTTTTAGATTCTTACCAACAGAGTGTCACTTTTAATCTCTCAATTGATCTAAATAACTCATGAGACTCACTCCCTATTTATAGAGGTTGGGTCTAGGTTCATTCCTTATCAGATAAAATCTCAAAAATTCGAATCAAAATCAAATTCGGATCAATATCGGATGAAATCTGCGTAAAAACGCGTGATTTTTATTTCACGCATAGGCAGCCGAACTTTCTCATAGGTAGGCCAAACTTGCCTCATCGACAAGCCGAACTTTAAGATCAGCATGCCAAACTATCAAAAAAAAATCTCAACAAATCTTTTATTTTCCACCCGAGATTCTATAGGATAAAGTCTCAGTTTTAATTCAAATAACCCAATAGAGAAGTTATCTAATTAAAACAACTTTATCTAGATAATCTCTAGAAAAATAAATAGATTCCTAATAATTCTACAAGTTTATCTTGATATAATTTATTCAAAATTAATCAACTGACAAACAGACAAGAATTATCTGATCCCAATAATTCAACAAGTTTAATCTTGAATTAATTTTGTCACAAAATTAATTCAACCGATAAACAGACATGAATTATTTGATTCTTTCAAATTTCAACCAATCTAATAAATCTGTCACAAAATTAATTCAACCGATAAATAAACATGAATTATTTGATTCTTTCAAATTTCAACCAATCTAATAAATCTGACATAAGTCACCAATAATTAGAAAAGCATGTCGTGTCGTTATAGGATTTTATGAGTTAACAAAGGGGACCAAACGGACCTATATAGTTCAAGCGCCTGATGATTATGAAACCCAATATCCCAGATATACATTTCATAATTATCAACTCCAACACTACTCCACTAAAAGCTTGGAGTTGCACTCTCGAACTCTATAGAGTTACGAAGCTCGTATAGCTAAGTCTCCATGACATATCATAGTGTACCATATCTCTATAGGATTATCCATAATCGGCTTAAGGACAAGTTCTGCCTTACCTTTCCGATTATTTTTATCTTGCGTTCTATTATCTCACCATCGAAAAACTTACCATCTAAAGACGGTATATCATTTGGTTATACCTATGTATCCAAATGGTTGAGCGCTCCAGTTTTTCAATTATAGGATAACGCATATAAGAGAATATCACTACTCTTAAAGAGGAGCTATGGATTCCTTGTCTATGAATAATAGGTCTACGCTATCAAGAGTCATGCCTCCAACGTACCGGCATACATACCACTATTAAAATGTGGGTGTCACCCTTTGGTACATCAAAAGACACAAGTCAAGACAACGGACCCACTATTCATCTCAAGATTAAGATACAAATCAAATGATTGCCTAAAGTGAATCGATTTGTCAAGACAAAATTATTAATCTAAATCAATTCACTTTATGTCCTGATCCAACACATCATCACCTATGACAACATGCCAATGTTTCTATTCACGGAGTCCACCTCTGATGGTCAAGACAAACCATCTCCCAATAGGGATATAGACAACATAACAAGCTTTACATGAATAAAGTGCCCAACTTATTCCCTCAATTGCAGATCTTATGATTTAGACCGTCACCTTAAGAATCATGTCTTCCGCATAATCTGTCTATCATATGCCTAATTCTTAAAGGTTTAGACCGATAGTCTCAGACTATTGTTTGCTTATCATACACTCAACAAATATGAACGTCGAAAGGACAAGATTTGGTATAAATAAATTCTTTATTGATAAAAATGTCTCCAAAAACTTATTACATTTTTACTCCTTATGGCATACATGTCTAACAATCTCCCACTTGCACTAAGTGAGTAAATATGACAAATCTCACATCCCCATAGCTTCCACATGTCTCTCGAAGACTCTCCTAGTAAGTGTCTTCGTGAATGGATCAACTAAATTGTCCTTTGATGTGATTTTGCACACCATGACATGCCCGCCCTCGACTAAGTCCTTTATCACATGATACTTATGATCAATATGCTTACTCTTCTTATGAAATCTTGGTTCTTTAGCATTAGCTACCGCCGCACTGTTATCATAGTACAGTGATACCGCCTTATCCATATCAAGAACTACCTCAAGATCCCTAAGGAACTTGTGGAGCCACACTGCTTCTTTCGAAGCATTACTAGCTGCCACATACTCAGCTTCCATCGTTGAATCCAAAGTGCAATCTTGCTTCACACTTCTCCAACTGATGGCACCACCGCCTAGAGTAAACACAAAACTCGAAGTTGATTTCCTAGAATCCAGACAAGATTGAAAATCCGAGTCAGTATATCCTAGAGGATTTAAGTCCTCGCCTAAATACACAAGTATATACCTTTGAGTCCTTCTCAGGTACTTGAAAATATGATTTACCACAACCCAAGGGTTCGGTCCTGGATCCACCTGAAATCGACTAACAATCCTGACCGCATAGCAAATATCCGGTCGTGTGCAAAGCATGGCATACATGAGACTACCTACTGCCTAAGCATAAGGCACCTTCTTCGTGTATTCTCTTTCTTCATTAGACTTTGGAGAGTCTTTCTTAGAAAGAGTAATTCTAGACCTAGATGGTTGCCCTCCTTTCTTAGAATCCTGTATTGTATACCTCTTGAGAATTTTATCTATGTAGCTGGCTTGTGACAAAGCTATCATTTTGTTCTTCCTATCCCGAAAGATCTAGATACCGAGAACAAAATTAGCCTTACCTAAGTCCTTCATGTCAAACTGCTTGGTCAACCATAATTTGACTGATGACAACGCCCCAATGTCATTGCCAATTAGTAGAATGTCATCTATATAGAGCAGCAGAAAAACCACCTTCCTATCCTTAATGTGTTTATAAACACATGGCTCATCCACATTTTATGAGAACCCATAAGTCATGATCACCTGATCAAATCTTATGTTCCAAGAATGAGAGGCCTACTTAAGTCCATATATTGACTTTAGCAACTTACAAACCTTACCTCTTGACCCTTGACCTTGAACCCGTCTGGTTGTTCCATGTAAATGGATTCATCAAGATAACCATTGAGAAAAGCTGTCTTGACATCCATCTGTCAAATCTCATAGTCGAGAGTGGCAGCTATAGACAAGAGAATCCAGATGGACTTAAGCATGGCTACAGGCGAAAAGGTTTCCTCGTAATTGATTCCTTCCTTTTGCGTATAACGCTTAGCTACCAGTCTAGCCTTAAAGGTTTTGACCTTTCCATCCACTCCTCTTTTCCTCTTGTAGATCCATTTACACCCTATGGGTTTTACCCCTTCGGGAAGATCCATAAGATCCCAGACCTGATTAGTCTCCATAGACTTCATCTCTATGTTCATGGCCTCTGTCCAAAGTTTCGAATCAACATCGTCCATAGCCTCTGCGTAAGTGTAAGGATCCTTGTCATGTTTATCCGATT
>CAMOHE010036103.1:0-29743 GCA_946598075.1 Artocarpus hirsutus
GAATCTAGATAATGTATGTAATTCGAATATGATTCAGAAAATCTAGATAATGTCAGTAATTCGAATATGATTCAGAGAATCTAGATAATGTCAGATTCAATGAACCTAGACATATCTAGTACATCAAATCTAGACATTATCAGGTTCATTGAACCTAGACACAGTAAACCCAAAATTCATTCTTGGTCTGTTCTAAGTGTGCGACCCTGTAGGTTCACATAATGTTGGTAGTGGGCTTGAAATTCTATTTCTAGCCCACAAATCATAAGCGGCCTCTAGCAAGACATTATGATTACTCAAGTTATGCGAATGTCAATAATCCGACATATCCTAATCCACAATAAGTATTAAAGTCCTTTTGTCACTAGATACCTTGATTGAACATAAGGCATGGTTTATGTCATCCTTATACTATTCAATCATATTATTTCTCAATCTTGAGTAGACTGATATTGACAACTCTTATCAATTTATTCCAATATGGCCATACATTTTACTTTAGTCTAACTTATCGAGGGGCTCATTGATATATTTCTCATAATAAATGAGAGACAAATTCCTTTTTAATCACTCACATTCCTCATATGATTCACTTTATATCCAACAACAATCCGTTCCATCATCTTGTTAAAGATAACATTAGATTGTGTCAAAATATAGAACTTGTCATGTAGGAAACCATGGTGATTTCAGGTCAGAGGACTAGGATAATACTATTGTGTTGAGAATCACTTATAACAATTATCCATGCAGTATTCTCATAACGAGTCGATCCAATACATCATTTCTCAAATATGTATCTATGAGTTGACTTAGTATCTCATACACATGATTAGCAAAACATAATCATCAGTCAAACTTCATACTAGTCTTCATTCATTATTATCCCAATAATAACAACTGACTAGGGATAATTTAGAATATAATTCAATTTTTACCTAAGAGTTTTACTATCAAGTCACATACTTGATGACCTTAGGCAGAATTAACTATTTATAGAATTAGAAACAATAATGAAAATGTCTCTTTATAAATAAAATGCAAATGTAATGAAATCAATATGTGGTCATTACATAATTGGCCTAGGGCACATCACTAACATTAGGTCCCAAAATCAACAAAGTCAACATCAAGCATGGTTCCTTTGTACAAAGCCATGGAGGTAGATTGTATGTTGACAATATAACTGACCACATACTATAAGGTTGACTCATATTCCAAACTGACTAAACCCATCAGCCGCTAAACCCAACTGAACATTTCTTATTTTAGAAGCAAAATCAGGATACCTATGATCAAATGTCTTCCATATCTCTCCATCTATTGGATGTTGCAGAACTCCTTGCATAGATCGACCATTTACATGCCATCTCATATCTCTTACAGTATGTCTTGACACATACAAACGCTTCAACCAATGCTTTAAAGGAAAATATCGTAATACTTTATGAGGTACTCTCTTTCCCTTCATGTTCAAATTCACCCATCAACTCTCACCACATATAGGACAAGTGTTTCGATCAGCATATTCCTTCCAGAATAAAGCATAATCATACTTGCACACATGAATTGTCTTGTAACCTAAACCCAACTTGTGTAACTTCATCTTGGCCTCATAATGTAAAGCAGGAATATTTTTCCCTCCTGGTAATGCCTCCTTTAAAAGCTTTAGCAAAGAGTCAAAAGATTTGTTGGTCCATCTATGAAGCACCTTTAAATGCATCAATTTTGCTAAAAAATCTAGAGATGAAAAGTTTTTGCATCTAGGATACAACTCTACCTCAAGCTCAACAAGAAGTTCTTCAAACTGCCTAGAATTGTATTCTTTGGATAGACTTGACTCTTCTTATTCGACATGATTACTGGCCCTAACTATATCATCTAAAACATTTTGCATCTCATTAGTAGATTGTTCGTGTGTTTCATAACCATTAATGTTCGCATTATAAGATTCTCCATGGTATATCCACGTAGTATATGTTCGACTAAATCCCTTGTCAATTATATGAGCTTCAACCATGAGTAATGTTTGCATTGTTGCATTCAAACAATTAATGCATGGACAACTAACTTCCCCATCCTCATTCATGTAGTTTTTTGTTCTTTCCAAAAATGCCATTGCACCATTCTAGCATCGGTCTGAAAAACAATCATTTCCAAAAATCCAACTCTTGTCAATCGTCATTTTGATGTTTTCAATCCTATTGTCAAATGTAATACTAACTCATTAATATGTAAAATTTTCTACTAAATAAATTTGGTTACATAACATTTGTTACATAATACAAACTAAGTAAAATGCATGGCTATCAAAATCGGATGATAAAACATACTGTAATTCATGCATTTCCCCCTTGATATTCTATTTTTCTATCTAGGTTATGCATCTTCTATTCCTTTCTTTCTACAATCTATCTAGTTCTATAATTACCAACCTATAATTACTCAAAAAGAAAAGCATTGCAATGGAAATATTCTTTCCTTATCATAATAACTTCACACGATGAGAATTATAACATAATAACACATCAAATTTCTAATTGACATTACCTCAAATATGTGATCCAAGAAGAAATGTGCAGAGAACCAGCTGACACTTACAATAAACAATGTCTTTTGGTAAGGGTGACCTGCATTGTCAAACACAAAGAAATCTTAAGCAATCATAGCACACATTTAGCATCCAAGGTCCAAAGATGCAAACTTATAGGGGTGTTTGATTAAAGTAGATGTTAGCTTTTTCCTCTATAAAATTATAGGAATTGTGTATAAGGTCTTGCTACTAAGAGGACTTGTGTTTAACTAACTCCTATATTAACTAACTTCTTTATAGGAATTGTGTTTGATTAAAGAAGACCATATATTCCAAGTAAACGAAGAACGACAATGTGAAGGAATTGAACAATGTATTACTTACTAAAACAGGCTTGCTGTTGCATGGTTCAATTAATTCATTAATCTTCTGCTCAAAAATGCCTTATGGATTATTCCTTGGGCTTTTAGAATATTCCTTTGTCGATTATTATCAACCTTAAATAGTCCAGGATTATAAAGTTGAGGGAGTTGTGATGCTTTCTAAGAGAAATTTTTGAAATTATTATAGGTTGCTCCATGCTTAAATTTGGGGTTATCTGGTTTGAGAACTATCTTAATGCATTATTATTTCCTTGTTAACATCAGTCAAAAACTTGTTTTGTTTTGTTCTCTGATTATTAAATTAGTAAAGTTTGCTATTTTCAGTAATAACCTTCATGTTTGTTTTTTGGGGGGTGTGTGTGTGTGTGTAGTTTGCGTTTTGCCTTGTGCCTCAATGTATGTCTTGAGTTGCTTAATTGAAAACTACAATGGCTCAGTACAAGAAAAAAAGGGGAAAGAAAAATAAAAAAACTAGATACTGCTATACTCTTCTAATGAAAAGTTTTGTCACTATGGTTTTTTGGTTGAAGAATTATTATTGTCATTATTACTATAATTTCTCTATGACTACATGGAATTAATGACACTCAAATTGGTCTTGGTACTAAGGACTGGTAACATGCTCAAATACATGTTAGTGTGTCCAACTTATAGAAAGGTGCTACAGGGAGGAAATAGGAGATACATCAAAAGAAAAAAAAAAGGTAGCTTGTGGAGCTGATATAATGATAATGAAGAAGTTAGTTTATTTAAATTATAGGAGTTAGTTAATATGTGTATAAGGTCTTCTTCGTTTACTTGGAATATTTGGATATTCACTATAAAATTATAGGAAAATCTTCTTTCACTCTAAAGGCAAAGCTATGCCATAAATTATAGGAAATCTTCTTCTATTAATGTAGCCAAATTTGATAATGCAAAGCCACAAATAAAATTAAACTTCCATTTCTAGTTGTCCTTCAACATCATAATTTTTAATTCTTTTGATCTGTCGAATGAATGCATAATGTGGTGTTATATATCTTTCATGCATTAAGTTATAAACAGTAAAACCAAAGTAACACACAAAAAACAAAAAGAAAAAAAAAGCTAAATGTCACATGCATGACTTTAAATATACAACAAAGAAACTAAATTTTTAGGACCCTTGATGACAATGCATACAGAGTGCTATTCCTCTATTAAGTTAATTACTTTTCTTTGTCACATCTCATATAGTCAAAAGAAACAGTACTGGCTGAGCTACATATTCAAGAGTTTTTGAGAAAAAAAATGTATGGCATATGCAATCGTTTTAAGTCATTGCAGCAAAATAAAACAAACAAATAAAAAATCCTAGCCTTTGTGATCGATCAATAATTGGTCTATATTGACCTCTCTTTTTTTTCCTGTCAGCTTTTATATGATTGTTAAGGCCAAGTTCATTGCTGAAAATCTTCATTTCATTCCAGAACAACAAACGAGTTCCAAACATAACTAAGCAAACCACCTAGATGAAGGCATAAAGCTCCAACCAAGCAAAACTAGTAGCTTTTGTAAAAATAAATTTGGCTAAATGGTGATCAAAAGCATTTGCCTTCCTAGAGATGGTTGTTTTATATTTAGTTGCAAATATATTGTCTGAGACTTAACATCCACAACTAAAAAAAAAAATTAAAGACAAATTCAACAAAACAAATTCCTGCAGCAGCAGCAGCAGCGGCAACAACAACAACAACAACAGCAGCTTTTGAACTCACTTTCCTGGCCAAGTAAATGCGTCACAAATTTGGGATCAATCGCACATCCTCTCCATATTCATTAGATACAATTTCTAGACTAACAAATTCCAGAGGAAATCAAAGCAAGAAACTACAACAAAAAAAACTTACAAGGTTGGGGGGCAGACAACAATGGTGACAATCTGGCATAGCAAACAGCAACAATCCGGCCAACGAATAGCACTAGTGGAGCTCGTAGGGGTTGCAATCTTGATCGGAAGTGTTTTTCCAAAAGAATTCTAGAGAGAGAAATGGCTAAGGATGTGAGAGAGTGTTGATGAGGGAGAGGGGAAGTAAAGAACAAGAGCCTGGATCGAGAAATGGTCGAGGGGAAATCTGGGTTGGGGAATTAGTATTGTCTTTTAGCGACGACATATATTGTCGTTGAATAGTTACATATCAAAACGACAATGTATGATAAAGTGAGCAGATTCCACAACGACAAATGTTGTCGCTGAATTTGCTAAAATATAAGCCCGCAAAATTATGGCGAGTGTTTGGGAATTTGGTGGGGAAATTTTGGCTAATATATTCAGTGACAACATAAATTGTCACTAAATGTCTAAAATGCTAGCACATATTTCAGGACAATTAGAGATGATATTGTTGTCGCTATACATTAGCTTTAACGACGACAAATGTCATCTCTAAAACTTTCTCTGCTAAATTACAAAATTGTTATAGTATTGGTCAACCATAAATTGACCGATGACAACACCCCAATGTCATTGCCAATTAGTAGAATGTCATCTACATAGAGCAGCAGAACTTGTCATAAGTTTTGTTTTTTTGGTGCATTAGGTACACATACCCATACCTTGAGTAATAATCAATAAAAGTGACAAAATACTCAAACCCTCATTGTGCCCGGATGTTCATAAGTCTACAAACATCACTATGCACAAGTTCTAGAACCCCTTCGGCCCTATTGCCCTTACTATCCAAAAGGACTTTTGGTCATTTTACCCTCCAAACAAAAGTCACATTGTGGTATAGATTCCACCTTTAAGTGACTTAAAGGTCCATCCCTTACTAACCTTTAAATCTTATTTAGGTTAATATGACTTAGTTGTAAATGCCAAAGATAGGTCTTATTAGAGTTAGAAGTTTTAAGTCTTTTAGTGTTATTATCATTAATCTTAGTGTTAAGCAATAAGCCCATCTTAGGTTTGATAAAATATAGATTACTTTGCATCCATCCATTATAGATAAAAGATTTGTTTTTATAAATCACCATTTTATTATTAAAAGAAACTACAAACTACAACAAATTTTTGATTATACAATCTTCATTTAATGACCATTTCCCAAAAACCATTGTGATAAGGAAAAAAAAGCAATGAGTTATGCTCACTGACACGAAAACTGTCATGGTAAGTGCAGGAGCTACCATGACGATTTTTTAAAAATCAGTTGTGGTAGCTATAACTTACCACGATGGTTTTTTAAAAAACTGTCGTGGTAGCTTAGCACTTACCATGATGGTTTTTTAAAAAAACCGTCGTGGTATCTCACTTAAAAACCCCTTTCCACCTCGAAAATAAAAAACAAATCAAAAACTCACCTCTCAAAAACAAACACAAAGCCCTTTGCAACAGCTGGTGTCGTCCCTCTCTGCCTCCATACTTCTTAATCTCGTTCAAAATTGTAAGTTTTTTGTTAGAAATTGTTAAATTGTTCTTAATTTTGTTGTTTAATTAATCTAAAAAATTGAAAAATTGTCATTGATTTTGTTGTTTATTCCGTAATTATTGTGTTATGGATCATGGGTATGATTTATTTGTTTTATAATGAGTATGTGTAATTTTTTATGATGGGTGATGTTTTTGTTTTATGATTAGAATATATATAGGTGGGTATGTATATAATTTGTGAAATTAATTTTAATTGAATATTTGCTATTTATTATTTCGATTCGGGACTTGCAAAATGGATAGGAAATAGATGTGGGATTTTTCATTGTCTAGAGAGTATGTGAATGGTGTGGAATAGTTCTTGGATTTTGCCAAAAGTCATGCTGATGGTAACAAAATTCGGTGTCCTTGTACTCAACGTGGAAACCATAGATTGCATCCAATTCCAATTGTTAGAGGACATTTATTTCGAAATAGAATTATAAGTAGTTATCAAAGGAGGCATTTTCATGGCGAGTCCAATTCCAATCCAACTTTAGCAAGTAAAGAAAATGAAGCTATTGTGGGGCATAATATGGATGATCAGGACAATATGGTTGACATGGTTAATGATTTGGAAGAACACTTTATGCACCGTCTGAATTTACTTGAGACAATGATGAATGATGTCAAGACGCCCGTGTATGAGGGGTGTACTAATTTCACCAAATTATCTACTTTAGTTGGATTATGAAATTTGGAAGCATCAGGTGGGTGGTCAAATTCTAGTTTCACAAAGCTTTTGGAATTTTTAGGAAGGCTTTTACTAGAGAGTAATAAATTACTAACCAGTATGTATGAGGCTAAGAAAACTTTGAGCACTTTGGGAATGGATTATGAGAAAATTCATGCTTGTGAAAATAATTGTGTTCTCTATAGGAATGAGTATGAGGATGAGAATTATTGTCCGATTTGTCAACAAGCAAGGTGGAAGAAAGGAAAGGAGCCAAAAGACGATAAGAATGGAGTGCCAAAGAAAGTGTTATAGTACATTCCACCAGCACCATGTTTGAGGCGTTTATTTGGAAACCCAAAACATGCCAAGAATTTGACATGGCATCATGACAAATGGGTGGCGGATTCGCCACAATGGAAGATTTTTGAAGCCGATCATCTCAACTTTAGTGCAAATCCAAGAAATATACATTTTGCTTTGTCGACGGATGGAATGAACCACATGGTCACATGAGTAGTAGGCATAGCACTTGGTCTGTAATACTTGTTAACTACAATTTTCCTCCAAAGATGTGCATGAAGCGAAAGTTTTTAATATTGTCATTAGTGATTTCGGGTCCTCACCAACCAGGTAATGACATTGATGTATACTTGGCATCGTTAATCGATGACCTAAAAAACTTGTGGGAAAATGGAGTCAAAGTTAGAGATGCTTATCAAGAAGAGACGTTCACACTCCTTGCAATGTTGATATGGACAATTAATGACTTCCCCACATATGGCAATTTATCTAGTTATTCGATGAAGAGTTCTATTGGTTGTCTTATTTGCATGACGAAAACATCTCACAAATGGTTGAAGAATGGTAAGAAAACCATTTTTCTTGGTCATAGAAGATGGTTGATAAGAGATCATCGTTACCATAAACAAAAGAAAGCCTTTGATAGCAACAGCGAAGAAAGAGACCCTCCTCGTCCTTTGACAGGTGAACAAATATTTGAAATGGTAAAAAATATAAGAGTCATATTCAGGAACAGAAAGCAAGGAAAGGACGAGCCACTGATTGCTAGACCATGGAAAAAAAGATCAATCTTTTTTTATCTTCCACACTGGAAGACACTTTTTGTTTGTCATTGCTTGGACGTTATGCATATTGAGAAAAACATTTGTGAATCCATAGTCTGCACGTTGCTTCACATTCTGGGCAAGACTAAGGATGGTGAAAAAGCTCGGTTGGATCTCATGAAAATGGAGATTAGGCCTATTTTGTTTTCCAAAAAAAGAGGAAACCGCACTTACTTTCCTCTGGTGAAGCACACGTTATCAAGAGTGGAAAAGAGAAAGCTTTGTGAATGGATTGCTTTGTTGAAAGTGCCGGACAGGCATTCTTCAAACTTTAAAAAGTTGGTATCAGTGAAGGATTTGAAACTTATTAGCATGAAAACACACAATTGTCATGTGTTGATGTAGCAATTGCTACCACTTGCTTTGCGAGGAATTCTAACAAAGGATGTGAGATTTGCAATTACCAAGTTGTGCTCGTTCTTTAATTCAATATGATCCAAGGTAATTGATCCACTTATGCTAGATTCATTGCAATCAGAATTGGTGCAAATCTTATGCATGCTTGAGAAGTATTTTCCACCAGCATTTTTTGACATCATGATTCATTTAACGGTGCACTTAGTATGTGAAGTTAAGTTATGCGAACTGGTGTATTTAAGATGGATGTATCCATTTGAAAGATATGTGAAGAATTGAAGGGCTGTGTGAAGAATTGAAATAGGCCAGAGGGATGTATTGTAGAAAGTTACATAGCTAAGAAATCGGTTGAATTTTGCTTCAAGTACCTATCTAATATGGACGCAATTGGGGTGCCAAAGACTATGAACATTGAGGCTAGGGGACTATCTACTAGCAATCCTTCATCAGTAAATTAAGAGGAATGGGAGCAAGCTTGTCTTCATAATGCTAATGAAGTGGAGCCTTTCATTGAGGTGCACATGAATGAGTTAAAAAAAGCAAACCCAAAAAGAGCAAGAAATGAGAAGTGGTTGCAAGATGAACACAATTAGACCTTTTGGTTGTGAATTAGAGCACACATCTATGGCAAGTGCTCCACATCACAAGATGGAGGCATGTTACTGGACTTGAAGAACCTAGCTAGAGGACCGTTGTTAGTAGTTACAAGGTATACGTCATATTCCATACATGGTTACACTTTCTACACTCACGAAAAAGATGAGAAGCATCTTGTCCAAAATAACGATACGACTCTCCATGCTAAAGCTTTGCATATTGCCTCTGCCAAGGACAAGAATCTAGTATATGGGACCATGAACTACTTTGGTTTCATTAAAGATATTTAGAAACTTGATTATGGGGGATTGCATATAGCACCTTTTAAGTGCAAGTGAGCCGACAATAACTATATTAAGAAAGATAATGATAGCATCATGGTAGTTGACTTTAGAAGATTAGGATATAGGAATGATCCCTTCATTATGGCATCACATGCAATCCAAGTTTTTTATACTACGGATCCCCAAGACATGGAGTTGTCTCTAGTCGTCCAGATGAAGCCAAGAATAGTTATTGACGGTGAAGAAGTTGTCGAGGATTGCATGGACATCCCTTTATTCACAAAGGGATTGCCACCGATTGAAGAGATAGATAATTTTGAAGATGATGTTTCACACTTGCTTCGTGAAGATGTGGAATGGATATGAATTGAGGAACCAATGAAAAAAAGAGAAAAAAATGAGTATCTATAAACCAATTTATTTTCATTTATTTAAAAATATTTCTTTAATAATTTCTTTCATTTTTCATCTTTTTTTAAGGGTTTGGGATACCTATTTATATTTTCATATTTCTTTCATTCTGGGCCATTGGATGCTTAACACACGGGCTGGACACCTTGTGTAGAAGGGAAAACCATATGTAAGTGGTGATCATACCATTTTTTATGATGGTTTTTTTATAACAGCTTACATGACAATTTTATGCATAAACTGTCGTATAATGTTAGCTTCCACGACGATTTATAAATAAACCATCATGGAAGGCACCATTTTTTTATAGCATTTACTAGATTATCAAAGCTATAAAATAGCTTCTACGACGATTAATTTATAAACCATCATGGAAGGCTGTTATCATTATGACAGCTTCCATGATGGTTTATAAATTAACCGTGGTGGAAGGCTATTGTCTTTCTGACAGCATTTTTAATGTTGTAAAAGAGCTTCCATGATAGTTTATTTATAAATTGTCATGCAAGGCTGTTTTTTTTTTTATAGTGTTTTCAATGCAACAAAGCAGCTTCCACGACAGTTTATAAAAAAGCTGTCATGGAAGGCTGTTGTCTTTATGACAGCATTTTTAATGCTATAAAACAACTTCCATGACGGTTTATAAATAAACCTTTGTGAAAGGCTGCCTTTTTTTATAACATTTTTAATGCTATAAAATAGCTTCCATGACGGTTTATAAATAAACCATCATGGAAGCTTCATATTCCCCCTAAATAATTTAAAACATGCGCCCACCTCCCTATTTTGAATCTGCCTCCATCTCTCTCTAAAAGCGCTCCCTCTATCTCTCTAAAATCCCTTTCTCTCTCTCAAGATCTCTCTCCACCGTCGTCGCCTCCTTGCCACCGGTTAACTCCCCCTCCCTCTCTCTCTCCTCTTCCCCCTCCCCACCGCCTCCCTCCTCCCCCACCCACCCACCCTCTCTCCCCTCGCCCCACTTGGCCCCCACCTTGCCCCCTTCCCCCCCTCGCCCCACCTGCCCCTCACCCTGCCCCACCCACCCTTTCCCCATCGCCCAACCTTGCCCGCCCCACCCCGCTCCACCCACCCCCCACTCCACCCCACCCTCATCCCCCCTTGCCCTACCAGCCCCGCGCCCCGCCCCACCCCACCCACCCTCTCCCCGTTGCCCCACCACCACGCCTGCCCGCCCCACCCACCCCCTACTCTACCTCTCCCTTGCACCCCCTCGCCCTCCTTGCCCCACCCACCCCCCACCCCTCCCCACCCACCTTCTCACCGTCGCCCCACCCTGCCCCACCCTCGCCCCACCTATCCTCCACCCCACCCCCACAAATTTTATTTGTTTTGTGAATATGTGAAATTGTGTATGTGTGAATAGGCATAATATGTGAAATTGTGTAATTGAAATTGTAAATATGTGAAATTATGTGAATATGTGTAATATGTGCAATTATATGAATATGTGAAATTGTGTAATTGAAATTATAAACTTGTGAATATGTGAAGATGTGAATATGTGAAATATGTGAATATTGTGAATATGTGAAATTTTGTAATTAAAATTGTGAACTTGTGAATGTATGAAGAAGTGAATATGTGAAATATGTGAAATTATATGAATATGTGAAATTGTGCAGTTGAAATTGTAAACTTTTAAAGATATGAATATGTGTAATATGTAAATATGTGAAATTATGTGAACATGTGTTATATATCAATTTATAATATGTGATTTTTAATATGTAATTGTGTAATATATCAACTTAGAATATGTCAATTTTTTATTGTAAGATAGTAATTAATATTACTATGTGTGTGTTAGTTTTTGCTTACTTTGCACAGGTACAATGTCTCGCAAGATCGATAGTGACCAATACGAGGACGAGTATGAAGAATGCACTCCATCTTCATCGTAGCATAGCAAGGCAAACCAGTGCAGTAAGCCACAGAGGTGAACCAAATTTGATCCAAATGTAGACTTTGAGCAAAGGGCTACATTGATGAAAAAAGTTCATCACATGATAAAGAAACATTTAAGAATTGAAGTGAGTTTTGATTCGAAAGGCCAACCAAAAGGCGCACTTAGCCATAAATTAAGCAGTTGGATCTGAGTCCTTAGTCAAGAATACGTTCCTATATGGATAAAAAATTGGAGCTCTAAGGATTTGATACAAGTAAAAGATGTAATTTGGAAAGAGATTTACGAAGCTTTCATAGTCGAGGATTGGTATAGGAAAAAGGCTTTGAAGGCTTATGGCAAATTAACAAAGGGGTTTAGATCTGACCTCTATGTTACCTTCGTACAGCCATACCTTTGCATTCTGAGGGAGGATGCAAATGTATATAAACGACCTCCTACGATAATACACTACTACTCCTCTGTAAACGATGATGATTGGGAAGCTTTTGTAAGGTATCGACGTTCTACCGAATTCCAACTGCTATCATTAAGTGCAAGAAAAATAAGAGCAAAAAATGAATACTGCTTTATAATTGGCCGAGTTGAATATAGAGAGCTCAAGCAATCATTGGTATGTTAATATTTTACTCATATTGTATATATCAATTATTCTATCATTAATATGTTACTAACATAGCATAACGCAGTTAGCTAAGACTGACGTGCTACCAACACGAGAGGAGTTGTGAGTAAAATCACATCAAGATCCCAATGGACAGTTTAAAAATCCAAAAGTAGTAGAAACTGGGAACTTGATTGTAAGTTTATTGAACACAAAACATTAATTTGTAATTTAATACCTGTTGAAGGATCTTAAGAATAACATGGTTTTGTTGTTGTTTTACATGACGCAACAAAGTCAAGGAAGCTTTCAATCGGTTGATAACGATGACATTTCGATGAGGGCACTAGTGAAACTGGAACATTTAGGACGTGTTCACGGTCCATTGAAGTATATGAAGTAGTTTCAATACTTCGACCTCCAATCAGGTACTTCGAAATTGAATTCCCAAATGTCAAAGATGTAGATGGAGATTGTAGAAGTACAAGGTATTGTGACCAAGCTCATTTCCCAAAAACGTGCCAAGTCAACGGATGATAGCATCTCACAACGCAACAGCTTGAAGGCTAGTTGTAACTGTTAGACATATATGCCCTAAGGAGTAAAAATGTAATAAGCTTTTGGAGACATTTTTATCAATAAAGAATTTATTTATTATATACCAAATCTTGTCCTCTTTACGTTCATATTTGTTGAATGTATGATAAGCAAACAATAGTCTGAGACTGTCGACCTAAACCTTTAAGAATTGGGCATATGATGGACAAATTATGTGGAAGACACGATTCTTAAGGTGATGGTCTAAATCTTAAGATGTGCAATCGAAGGAATAAATTTGAGCGCTTTATTCATGTAAAGATTGTTATATTGTCTATATCCCTATTGGGAGATGGTTTGTCTTAACTATTGGAGGTGGACTCCATGAATAGAAACATTAGAACGTTGTCATAGGTGATGATGTGTTGGATCGATACATAAAGTGAATTGATTTGGTTTAATAATTATCTTGGCAAATCGATTCACTTTAGACAATCATTTGTATTGTATCTTAATCTTGAGATGAATAGTAGGCCCGTTGTCTTGACTTGTGTCTTTTGATATACCAAAGGGTGACACCCACATCTTAATAGTGGTATGCGTGCTGGTACATTAGAGGCATGACTCTTGATAGCGTAGACCTGTTATTCATAGATATGGAATCCATAGCTCCTCTTTAGGAGTAGTGATATCCTCTTATATGCGTTATCCTGTAATTAGAAAACTGGAGCGCTCAACCATTTGGATACATAGGTGTAACTAAATAGTATACCGTCTTTAGATGGTAAGTTTTTCAATGGTGAGATAATGGAATGTAATATAAAAATAATCGAGAAGGTAATACATAACTTATCCTTAAGCCAATTATGGAAAATCCTATGGGGAGATGGTACACTATGATATGTCATGGAGACTTAGCTATACGGGCTTTGTAATTCTATAGAGTTCGAGGGTGCAGCTCCAAGTTTTTAGTGGAGTAGGATTGGAGTTGATAATTATGAAATGTATATCTAGGATATTGGGTTTCATAATTATCGGGAGCTTGAACTATATAGGTCCATTTTGTCCCCTTTGCTAGCTCATAAAATCTTGCAACGATACGGCGTGCTTTTTTAATTATTGTTCACTTATGTCAGATTTATTAGTTTGGTTGAAATTTGAAAGAATCAAATAATTCATGTCTGTTTATCGGTTGAATTAATTTTGTGACAAAATTAATTCAAGATTAAAGTTGTTGAATTATTGGCAGTGGATAATTCTTGTCTGTTTTTAGTTGATTTAATTTTAAATAAATTATATCAAGATAAACTTGTAGAATGATTAGGAATCTATTTATTTTCCTAAAGATTATCTAGATAAAGTTGTTTTAATTAGATAACTTCTCTATTGGGTTATTTGAATTAAAACAGGAGCTTTATCCAATAGAATCTTGGGTGAAAAATAAAAGATTCGCTGAGTTTTTTTTTGGCATTCGGCCTGCTAATCCTCAAGTTCGGCCTATCGATGGGGCAAGTTTGGCCTGCCAGTTAGGCAAATCAGACTGCCTATGTGCAAATAAAAAATCACGCGTTTTCACGTGGATTTCATCATTTATTGGTCTGAATTTGATTCTGATTCGAATTTTTGAGACCTTATCTAATAAGGAATGACCCTATACCCAACTTCTATAAATATGAGTGAGTCTCATGAGTTATTTAGATCAATTGAGAGATTAAGAGTGAAACTCTATTGGTGAGATTCTGAAGCTCCCTGAGAGCTTTTGTTCACAAATCATGAACACTAGCTTTGGGTTATCTCAATTGGTTGGAAGGAGAATTACCTTGCGGAAGAGCTGTACGTGTGAGCCCACACTCATTTTGATCGTGGTTAGAGAATAGCAAAGAAGACCAATTGGTTGAGGCTCTTTTGGAACGTTACTTCTCTTCATGGATTATAGGAGTTCTTCGGTATTCAAAGGTTAGTAAGATCCGATTAATTTATGCATATAGCATGTCAAACTTGTGTTTTGAAAAATACTCTGATATAAAATTTTTAAAATTCTGCTGCATACTATTTTTCCAACAATTGATATCATAGCCATGGTTTTTACATCAATTTATGAGTTTGTAATCATGCTATATGTATAAATTATGTAATCTTGATCTCCCCCATGCTTGAATTTAATTTTATAGAGAGTTGGCACTCTAGGTTTCTATATATTTATATGTTGTCATGGATCATATGGTAAATGTTTATTAATTAATTATGGTTGATTAAATTATTATTTAATTATTAATTAATTAATTAATTTATACCGGTTATGGTTCCTAAGAGGTTAGAATGTGTATCTAGGTTTTTTATGTAATTAGATGGCGGAATATCATCTCTGTCTAGGAATTATTATTTAATTTTAAATTTGTAAGAATTTTGTAATTAAAAAATTGTTCGGAGAAGACAAATCTAGAAGACAGATCTAGAAGATGGATGATGGCCTTCCTAAGTATTTCTTGAGTCTCTAATTTTATGTTTTTGAATTCTTGAAAATAAAATTGATGAATTGCATTAAAAATTGTATTTTCTGGAAAGGGTGATTTTTGCTTGGTCGGCATGTTGAACTCTCTAATTCAACAAGCCGATGGTCGTAGATCAGTAGGCCGAATGTGAGGTTCGACAGGCTGTTAGCGGGGCAGAAATCTTCTGGCTCTGGTGGCAGGCCAAACTTTTGATTTGCCAAGCCGATTAGTCATGAATCGATGGAGAGGCCAACATGGTAGCTACTTTTGGTTCCAATCCCAGCTCTAGGAATGGAAAAAAGCAACGGGCCAAGAATGGGAAGTCTTCTGTTCCTGCTAATAACAAGAGCAAGAAGAAGAAGAAGAAGAACCCAAAGAAGCTAAAGTGCTTCTTTTACGGGAAGGTCAGACACATAAAGAAGCATTGCAAGGACTTCCTTTCCAAAGGAGGTAGGTGTGATCTTCTGTATTTAAAAACTTGTTTGGTTGGAGAATCATGTGACATTTGGGTCATAGATTCTGGTACAACTAATCACGTTTGCGTTTCTCTGCAGGGTTTCAAAGAAACGAGAAGTCTACTTCATGAAGACTTTACGCTTCAGATGGGCGATGGATCCTTGGTCTTAGCGGAAGTAGTGGGAGACGTCCATCTTTCTTTTGATAATTATAGGAACTTAATTTTGCGATATTGTTTTTATGCTCCTAAATTTAAAAGAAATTTAATTTCTGTAGCTTATTTATTTAAAGACTCTTATTTAGTTTCTTTTAATAATAAAGTGGTGATTCGTAAAACAAATCTTTTATCTATTCTGGATGGATGCAAAATAATTTATATTTTATCAAACCTAAGATGGACTTACTGCTTAATGCTAAAATGAATGATAATAACTCTTAAAGGCCTAAAACTTCTCATTATAATAAGACTTATTTTTAGCATTTGCGCCTTGGTCATATTAACCTGAATAGGATTCAAAGGCTGGTAAGGGATGGACCTTTAAGTCACTTAAAGGTAGAATCTATACCTCAATGTGAATCTTGTTTAGAGGCTAAAATGACCAAAAGACCATTTAGGTCGAAAGGCAATAGGGCTGAAGGGGTTTTAGAACTTGTGTAGAGTGATGTTTACAGACCGATGAACATCCAGGCACGAGGAGGGTTTGAGTACTTCGTCACTTTTATTGACGATTACTCAAGGTATGGGTATGTGTACCTGATGCACCACAAAAGCGAAACTTTTGACAAGTTCAGGGAGTTTTGGGCTGATGTGGAAAAACAATTGGATAGACCCATAAAGGCACCTCGATCCGATCGAGGTGGAGAATACCTTTCTAATGAGTTTCTGGGACACTTATTAGAGAATGGGATTTTATCCCACTTGACTACGCTGGGCACTCTGTAGTAGAATGGCATAATAGAGAGAAAAAATAGGACTTTATTAGATATATAAGGTCCATGATGAGTTATTCATCATTACTTTTATCCTTTTGGGGATATGCACTACAAACTGCATGTTATCTTTTGAACAATATGCCTTCAAAATCGGTCCCTAAAACTCCTCATGAGTTATGGATGGGTAGGAAGACATCCTTAAACCATATCCGTATATGGGGATGTCCGACTCATGTCCTGTTTATGGATGCGAATAAGTTGGAAGCACGTTTGGAAGTTTGCGTGTTTGTAGGATATCCAAAAGGGACTAAAAGGGGTTATTTCTAGAACCCAAAGGGAAATAAAGTCATGGTTTCAACTAGTGCAACTTTCCTTGAGGAGAGTTACATGGACAACTTTAAGCCTCAAAGCAAAGTAGTGCTTGAGGAGTTGAGGAGTGATCCGATCACTCCAGAGGTTCCAAATGAGACCATTTCGAACAGTGTAGAAAGACCAGACCAACCCAAACAACAACCTAAGGGGCTTCGATGTTGTGGGAGGATCGGGTGTCAACCCGAGAGGTATATGTTCAATGGGGAGGCCTTCTTAGCTGAACCGGATGAACATGACAAGGATCTTTACACTGACGCAGAGGCTATGGAGAATGTTGATTCGAAACTCTGGACAGAGGCCATGAACATAGAGATGAAGTCTATAGAGACTAATCAGGTATGGGAGCTTGTAGATCTTCCCGAAGGGGTAAAACCCATAGGGTGTAAGTGGATCTACAAGAGGAAAAGAGGAGTGGATGCAAAGGTTGAAACCTTTAAGGCTAGATTGGTAGCTAAAGGTTATACGCAAAAGGAAAGAATCGATTACGAGGAAACCTTTTCGCCTGTAGCCATGCTTAAGTCCACCCAGATTCTTTTGTCCATAGCTGCCGCTCTCAGCTACGAGATTTGACAGATGGATGTCAATAAGGATTTTCTAAATGGCTATCTTGATGAGTCCATTTATATGGAACAACCAGAAGGATTCAAGGTCAAGGGTCAAGAGGGTAAGGTTTGTAAGTTGCTAAAGTCAATATATGGACTTAAGTAGGCTTCCCGTTCTTGGAACATAAGATTTGATTAGGTGATCAAGACTTATGGGTTCTCACAAAATGTGGATGAGCCATGTGTTTACAAACACATTAAGGATGGGAAGGTGGTCTTTTTACTACTCTATGTGACTAATTGGCAATGACATTGGGGCATTGTCATCGGTCAAATTATGGTTGTCCAAGCAGTTTGATATGAAGGACTTGGGTGAGGCTAATTTTGTTCTCGGTATCCAGATTTTTGGGATATGAAGAACAAAATGATAGCTTTATCATAAGCCAACTACATAGATAAAATTCTCAAGAGGTATGCAATGTAGGATTCCAAGAAAGTTGGGCAACCATCTAGGTCTGGAATTACTCTTTCTAAGAAAGACTCTCCAAAGTCTGAGAAAGAAAGAGAATACATGAAGAAGGTACCTTATGCTTCAGCAGTAGATAGTCTCATGTATGCCATGCTTTGCACATGACCGAATATTTATTATGCGGTCGGGATTGTAAGTCGATTTCAAGTGGATCCAAGACTGAACCACTGGGTTGCGCTCAAGCATATTTTTAAGTACTTGAAAAGGACTCGAGGGTATATGCTTGTGCATTCGGGTGAGGACTTAACTCCTCTAGGATATACTGACTCAGATTTTCAATCCTGTCTGGATTCTAGGAAATTGACTTCAGGTTTTGTGTTTACCCTAGGCGGCGGTGCCATCAGTTGGAGAAGTGTGAAGCAAGATTGCACTTCGGATTCAACGATGGAGGCCAAGTATATGGTAGCTAGTGATGCTTCAAAAGAAGCAATGTGGCTCCACAAGTTCCTTGGGGATCTTGAGGTAGTTCCTGGTATAGATAAGGCAGTATCACTATATTGTGATAATAGTGCGGCGGTAGCTAATGCTAAGGAACCAAGATTTCACAAGGAGAGTAAGCATATTGATCAAAAGTATCATGTGATAAAGGACTTCGTTGAGGGCGGGCATATCACGTTGTGCAAAATCGCATTAGAGGACAATTTAGCTGATCCATTCACGAAGACACTTACTAGGAGAGTCTTCGAGAAGCATGTGGAAGCTATGGGGATGCGAGATTTGTTATATTTACTCACTTAGGGCAAGTGGGAGATTGTTAGACATGTAAGCCCTAAGGAGTAAAAATGTAATAAGTTTTTGGAGACATTTTAATCGATAAAGAATTTATTTATTATATACCAAATCTTGTCCTCTTTACGTTCATATTTGTTGAATGTATGATAAGCAAACAATAGTCTGACACTATCAGTCTAAACCTTTAAGAATTGGGCATATGATGGACAAATTATGCAGAAGACACGATTCTTAAGGTGACGGTCTAAATCATAAGATCCGCAATCGAGGGAACAAAGTTGGGCGCTTTATTCATGTAAAGATTGTTATGTTGTCTATATCCCTATTGGGAGATGGTTTGTCTTAACCATCGGAGGTGGACTCCGTGAATAGAAACATTGGCACGTTGTCATAGGTGACGATGTGTTGGATCGAGACATAAAGTGAATTGATTTGGTTTAATAATTATATCTTGACAAATCGATTCACTTTAGACAATCATTTGTATTGTATCTTAATCTTGAGATGAATAGTGAGCCCGTTGTCTTGACTTGTGTCTTTTGATGTACCAAAGGGTGACACCCACATCTTAATAGTGGTATGCCTGCCGGTACATTAGAGGCATGACTCTTGATAGCGTAGACCTGTTATTCATAGATATGGAATCCATAGCTCCTCTTTAGGAGTAGTGATATCCTCTTATATGCGTTATCCTGTAATTGGAAAACTAGAGCGCTCAACCATGTGGATACATAGGTGTAATTGAATGGTATACCGTCTTTAGATGGTAAGTTTTCCAATGATGAGATAATGGAACGTAAGATAAAAATAATCAAGAAGGTAATACAGAACTTGTCCTTAAGCCGATTATGGATAATCCTATGGGGATACGGTACACTATGATATGTCATGGAGACTTAGCTATACGGGCTTCATAATTCTATAGAGTTCGAGAGTGCAGCTCTAAGCTTTTAGTGGAGTAGCGTTGGAGTTGATAATTATGAAATGTATATCTGGGATATTGGGTTTCATAATTATCAAGAGCTTGAACTATATAGGTCCATTTGGTCTCCTTTGCTAGCTCACAAAATCCTATAATGATGTAGTGTGCTTTTCCAATTATTGGTGACTTATGTCAGATTTATTAGATTGGTTGAACTTTGAAAGAATCAAATAATTCATGTTTGTTTATCGGTTGAATTAATTTTGTGACAAAATTAATTCAAGATTAAACTTGTTGAATTATTGGCATCGGATAATTCTTATCTGTTTATTAGTTGATTTAATTTTGAATAAATTATATCAAGATAAACTTGTAGAATTATTAGGAATCTATTTATTTTCCTAGAGATTATCTAGATAAAATTGTTTTAATTAGATAACTTCTCTATTAGGTTATTTGAATTAAAACTGGGGCATTATCTTATAGAATCTCGGGTGAAAAATAAAAGATTCGCTGAGATTTTTTTTCGATAGTTCGGCATGTCGATCCTAAAGTTTAGCCTACCGATGGGACAAGTTCGGCCTACCGGTTAGGCAGATCAGCCTGCCTATGCGTGAATAAAAAATCACACATTTTCACACGGATTTCATCATATATTAATCTGAATTTGATTCTGATTCGAATTTTTGAGATCTTATCTAATAAGGAATGACCCTAACCCAACTTCTATAAATAGGGAGTGAGTTTCATGAGTTATTTAGATCAATTAAGAGATTAAGAGTGAAACTCTACTGGTGAGATTTTGAAACTCCCTTAGAGCTCTTGTTCACAAATCACAAACACTAGCTTTGGGCTCTCTCAATTGGTTGGAAGAAGAATTACCTTGAGGAAGAGCTATACGTGTGTGCCTACACTCACTCCGATCATGGATAGAGAATAGCAAAGAAAACCAGTTGGTTGGAGCTCTTCTGAAACGTTACTTCTCTTCACGGATTACGGGAGTTCTTCGGTATTCAAAGGTTAGTTAGATCCGATTAATTTATGCATATAGTATGTCAAACTTGTGTTTTGAAAAATACTCTGAAATAAAATTTTTAAAATTCCACTACGTACTATTTTTTTGACAGTAACCCTCCCAATGATGTAGCAAAAGCTCCAGAAGCTCCTAAAGTCCAATTGTCACCTCCTTGTCAAGAGCTCAAACAAGGTCAAGAATACAAGCTCTTTGTTGAGGATAGAATTAATGGTGGGTGTGCACTTGTAGCGCTTGGAAAGGCATGGATGGAGAGTCTTCCAACTGATATAGTTTGTGGAAGACCATTAGGGGAAGAAAACGTGCGCATTAGCATACTACCATCAGAATTAGAGGAGCTGAATTACCTCTTCCAACACTTGAAGTAACAACTATGAGTGAAGCTGCTGTATTGATGAAGATGAGTCGAGCACCTAGTCACGTTCCACAATATCTAAGTAGAAAGAAACGCCAAAAAAAGAAAAGCTCTACAAAAGCAAGACAATCACAACCTGAGGTAGGACAAGAACAAGACCAACCCATTACGAATGAGCCACTGCCTGCATTTAACTTTGCTTCAGTACCTTACAAATTAGGCAGTTGGCTCTATACGCACATTCTTTCATGCGCTATGGGTCGATGATTCAATGCCTGATACCGATAAATGTCACTGGCAATTAATTACCTATCTATCTAGGGTATGAAGACGTTTACTACTTCATCAACTTTGATAAAATCGAGGCAAACTGTATCATAGTATAACTTAGGTAATAACTCCATCCTTAATTCATAAATTTTAAAATATAGGAAGAGTTGTAAGGTGCTTTCAAATAATTGACTATATTGTTTTTTAATGTAGTTTTTTGGTGGAATATTGTGAACTTCAAAGCTTGGCGTAAAATTTCAGCTTCGTATCTCCGGCGCTTATTTCAAGTGCTATAAGAGACCTATAGAGTGATCATAGAAAGCAAGCCATGTCACTCCTCCAGCTATTGGGTCAAGCACCAAGGGGGAAATTAATCTTCCTACCATACAATGTTGGAGAACATTGGATGTTGGCACTTACTTCATCATGGCAAGACCAAAAATATTGGTTTAATCCCCTCGGACACCCACCATGTGAGGATTTCATATTAGTCACGAGATTGTAAGTATTAATGTTCTCTTATAAAATTAACTATTTTGAGTCCCACATAATTGTATCGTCTATCAATTCATTTGAACATGACACATTGTTAGGGTGCTTAATGTTTAGAGGCTTCAAGTAGGAAGCAGTATCACAAATCAACCAAACGGAACACTATGTTCCAAACATAAGTGTCTAAGACAACAAGGAAATGTAGAATTTGATTTTTTATTCTACGTTTTGTGCAAGATATAATTACAAGTGGTATGCAAGCCTAGGAAGAAAAGATTTTTATATACATACAGATATACAAGAAGTTAGATTAGAGTGGGTACAATTTGTAAATAGGTATGTAATTTTTAGATAAATAGATAGAGATAGTAGATAAACAATTGCTCAAAATAGCTCAAATGTAAATGATCTTGTAAATACCTTATAATTTCAATATACATTAATTTTTGTATGCAATCAAGGCCTTGTTGTAATTGACAACACACAGGACTGGCCATCCCTTAGGACATCAAAAAATTTTGATAATTTTTTTTTTGCAATACCAATTTTCCACGACAGTTTCCAAAAAAACTTTTGTGAAAGCATAAGCTTTCACGATGGTTTTATAGGAAAACGTCGTGGTCGGTATGCTTCAATGACCTTTTTGGGAAAAATTGTTGTGAAAGATCCACACCCATGACCCCTCTTCATGCCAATTTTTTATTCCACGACCTTAAAAAACCATCGTAAAAACTCCATTTTGTACCACAACTGAAGTTTTCATGATGATTTTTTAACCATCGTGAAATTTTTCTACGACGGTTTTAAACCGTCGTGAAATCTACATTCTATAGTAGTGACGTAAAAGTCTTTAAATAAACAAACTATACAAATTTAATTCCTTTTAAGTTTAGGAACATAAAAACAATCTCGAAAAATTAAACTCCTACAATTATCAAAATAAAGATGGACTTCTCCCACTACTTCAACCAACACTAAGGATCCATCCCCCATTTGAATCGTGAAGTCTTCATGCAGCAGACTTCTCATTTCTTTAAACCCCTACAGAGATACACAAACATGATTAGTTGCCCTGAAATCTATGACCCAAGTGTCATTAGATTTCTCAACTAAACAAGTTTCAATAACCAGAAGATCACTCCTACCTCCTTAGGAAATGAAGTCCTTACAATTCTTCTTAATATGTCAGACCTTCCCATAGAAAAAGCACTTGAGCTTCTTTTGGTTCTTCTTTTTCTTCTTCTTGTCCTTGGCAATTGCATAAATAGAAGACTTCCCGTTCTTAGCATGTTGCTTCTTTCCATTCCCAGAGTTAGAATTGGAACTAGAGCCAGTTACCAAGTTGGCCTCTGCAATAGCAGGAGTTTCCTCGATCAGAAGTTCGAACTCCTATAACTGCTTCATCAATTTAGTCAATGTCATATCTCGTCTATTGCTTAAATTAAATGTAGCTCTAAACTGAATAAACTCCTTAGATAAAGTCTCAAAGACCATAGTCATCTATGTTTCAGCGTCAATGTCAACTCCATTGGTTTTAGCCTCAGTGAGGTAACCCATGACCAACATCATATGCTCCTTCATAAGAGTCTTCGGTCTTTATTTGTAGTTTAGAAGTTTTCAAAGTACCCCCTGTCTTTTTGTTTAGGCCTACCTCCAAACATGTCTTCAAGATTTTCCAAGATCTACTTCATAGTCTCGTAATCTTCATGTTGAGCCTGCATCACATTATTCATGTTGGCCATAACATAATAGTGGGCTTGATCATTAGCATCCTTCTAGCAATCATATGCTTGGATTTGCTCATTATTGGAATCTCCCGTAGGCTCAGTAGGACACGATATTCTCAGCACAAATTTTAGTTTCTCAAAGGACAAGGCGATATTTAGGTTCTATTTCCAATCATTAAAATTCTCACCAATTAATTGGTTTTTTTCAAGTATCAATGATCAAGCGTTTATAGATATTTTAAATCTACAATAAAGAACCATATACCAAACATAAGCAAACAAATCATAATAATTTAGTAAGATAACACAATCAAGTAAACATATAAGTGTGTTTATATGTCAAAACCTTGAAAGTATCATAACCATACAACAATAATTCCTAACTCAAAATTCAACAAGTCGCCTAGGGGAGACTTGCCAAATTCAATTAGGAACACAGATCCCCTCCTGGTTAATATATGCCATCTAGGACCCTGTGACCCAGTATATATTAATAATCGTTTCTTTAGCCATTAATTATATTAACAGAGCTCCTAGGGGAGGTTAATAATAAAATTAACATGAGTGTATAACCATCATTTTAATATTTTTTCCATGATTTATAATCACCGCCTAGGGGTGTACAATGATAGATCATGCTAAAATATCTTATCCCCTTGGAGATCCATCTCGGTGCATGATGAAGTTCTTTCCTAGGTCGAAACCACTATATGTTACCTATGGACCAACGATGGAGGCCGTAGGTCCTCTCTTTAAAGACCTTTTCCCACTTAATCTTTTGAAGTCAAGGTTCTATTTTAAAAAACATGCATGAACAATCTTTAATGGGTGCTACCCCTATTCTATATGACATGTTATCAACATACATGGCAAATTATATTATAATGTAGACAAGCAAAGCAATCATACAAAGCCACAAGAAAAATAATAATAAATAACCGTAATATTATGGTTCCACTCTAGAGAAAAGAAATCAAAGATTACAAGAGATCAATCGAAACATATTATCAATTCTTCATCCTTGAATCCTCAAATTGTATCATTCTTCATGTATTATCCATTTTCAAGTCTTCAATCCCACATAGATCAAATACTCCATATTTCTGGTCAGATCCAAATATAATATTTCTGAGAATTGTCCAAAAAATAAATCAAAACTACACTAAAAAATGTACCTTTTTTGAAAATTCACAGCTCTCTGTTGGAATGCCAATCTATGTAATCTATCTGTCAGTCATGACCTTTTAGCTTGTCGAACCTCACAGTTTGGCCTACCGGTCATGACAGATTAGCCTGCTAAACCTGAAAGTTTGGTCTGCAGCCAAATCTATCAGAATTCTACCCCATAGATGACATGTCGAACCTCACAGTTCGGCATGCCGTTCTATGACCATCGGCCTTTCAAACATGAGGGTTCGGCTTGTCGATTGAGCAAAAATCATATTTTTCATATCATACATTTTTTATGTAGTTTTTCAATCTTATTTTCAACAATTTTAAAAATATAAAATTAGAGACTTAGGAAATACCTGTAGTTAGCTATCGTCTATCTTCTAGATCCATCTTCTAGATCTGTCTTGTCTGAATGATTATTTAATTACAAAATTCTTATAAATTTAAAATTAAATAATAATTCTTAGGCGGTGATGATAGGCCACCATCTAATTATATGAAAAACCTCGATACACATTCTAGCCTCTAAGGAACCATAACTAGCACAAATTGATTAATTAATTAATAAGTAAATAATAATTTAATCAACCATAATTAATTAATAAACATTCACCATATAATTCCATGACAACATATAAATATATAGAAACTCTAGAGTGCCAACTCTCTAAAAATTAAATTAAAGCATAGGAGAGATCAAGATCACATAATTTATTCATATAGCATGATCACAAACTCGTAATTTATGTAAAAATCATGGCTGTGATACCAATTGTAAGAAAAATAGTACGCAACAGAAATTTAAAAATTTTTCATCAGAGTATTTTTCCAAAACAAAAGTTTGACATGCTACATGCATAAATTAACCAGATCACACTAACCTTGTATGCCAAAGAGCTCTAGCAATCTGTAAAAAGAAGAACGTTCTAGAAGAGCCTCAATCAACTAGTCTTCTTTGCTATTCTCTATCCACAATCAGAGTATGTGTGGGCACACCTCTACAGCTCTTCCTCAGTGACTCTCCTTCCAACCAATTGAGAAATACCGAGAACTACCATTCATGAATTGTGAACAATAGCACTTCAAGGGAGTTTTAGGGACTCAGAATAGAGTGCTCACTCTTGATCTCTCAATTGATCTAAACAACTATAAAGTCTCACTCCCTATTTATAAAGGTTGGACCCAAGAGATAGTCCTTATCAGATAAGGCCTCAAAAATTTGAATCTGGATCAATATCTGATGAAATTGCATAAAGATGCATGACCAGATTATCGTTCAATCAATAGGCCAAACTAACAAATCGGCCTATCAAACTTAATCCATCAACAGGCCAAACATGAAGACTAGCCAGCCAAACTCATGATAAATTATCCCTGCGTATCTTTTATTTCCAACCCAAGATTCTTTAGATAAAGCCTTAGTTTTAAGTCAAATGACCCAAATGATTAACCATATCTAAATACTCTCTAGGAAAATAAATATTTTCAATAATTCAACACGTTTATCTTAAATTACTTTACACAAAATTAATTAAACCGATAAATAGTCATGAATTATCTGATCCTATTGAATTTTAGCAAGTCTAATAATTTAACATAAGTCACCAATTTATTGGAAAAGCATGTCGTATCGTCACGGGATTTATTATGAGCTGGCAAAGGAGACTTGATAGACCTATATAGTTTAAGCTCCCATAATTATAAAATCCAATATCCCAAATATATGTTTCATAATTATCAACTCTAACGCTACTCCACTAAAAGCTTCGAGCTGCACTCTCGAAGTATATAAAATTATGAAGTTCGAATAGCAAAGGCTGCATGACATATCATAATATATCGTATCCTGATAGGATTTTCTATAATTGGCTTAAGGATAAATTCTATCTTACCTTTTTGATTATTTTTCTCTTATGTTCCATTATCTCATCATCAAAAAAGTTACCATCCAAAGATAGTATACCATTCGATTACACCAATGTATCCAAATGGTTGAGTACTCTAGTTTTCCAATTACAGGATAACGCATATAAGAGGATATTATCGACTCCTAAAGAGGAGCTATAGATTTTGTATCTATAAATAATAAGTCTACGATATCAAAAGTCATGTCTCCAATGTACCGGTATACGTACCATCATAAAATATGGATGTCACCCTTTAGTACTTCAAAAGGCATAAGCCAAAACAATGGGCTCACTATTTGTCTCAAGATTAAGATACAACACATATGATTGTCTAAAGTAAATTGATTTGCCAAGACAATTATTAGTCCAAATCAATTACACTTTATGTCCTAATCCAATGCATCGTCACCTATGACAATGCACCAATGTTCTATTCATGAAGTCCTTTTTCGATGGCTAAGACAAACCATCTCTCATTAGGGATATAAACAACATAACAATCTTTGCATGAATAAAGTGCCTAACTTTATTCCCCCGATTGCGAATCTTATGATTTAGGCTGCCACCTTTAAAATCATGTCTTTTGCATAATTTGTCCATCATATACCTGATTCTAAAAGCTTAGACTGACAATCTTAGACTTTGATTTGCTTATCATATATTCAACAAATATGAACATGAAAAGGACAACAATTTGGTACATAAATGACAAATGAATTCTTTAATGATAAAAATGTTTACAAAAATGTATTACATTTTTACTCCTTAGGGTATACATGTCTAACAAGGTATATGTTCAATGGTGAAGCCTACTTGGCTAAACCGGTTGAACATAACAAGGATCCTTATACTTACACAGAGGCTATGGAAGATGTTAATTCAAAGCTTTGGACAGAAGTTATGAACATTATTATGAAGTGTATGGAGACTAATTAAGTCTGGAAACTTATGGATCTTCCCGAAGAGGTAAAACTGTTAGGGTATAAGTGGACCTACAAGAGAAAGAGAGAAGTAGATGGAAAATTCGAAACCTATAAGGCTAGATTGATATCTAAAGGATACAAGTAAAAGGAATGAATCGATTATGAGAAAACCTTTTCACCTATAGCCATGCTTAAGAGCATCCGTATTCTCTTAACCATAGCTATCACTTTTGACTATGTGATTTGGCAGATAGATGTCAAGACCACTTTTCTGAATGGCTATCTTGATGAGTCCATATATATGGTGTAGCCAGACGAGTTCAAGGCTAAGAGTCAAGAGAGCAGGGTCTGTAAGCTGCTAAAGTCAATTTATGGACTTAAGCAGGCTTCTTGTTCTTAGAACATAAGATTTGATCAAGTGATTAAGGCTTACAGGTTCGAACAAAACATGGACGAACCATGTGTTTACAAACACATTAAAGATGAGAAGGTGGTTTTTTTACTGCTCTATATAGATGACATTTTGCTAATTGGCAATGACGTTGGGGCATTGCCATCGATCAAATTATGGTTGATCAAGCAGTTTGTCAAAAAGGACTTAGGTGAAGCTAATTATGTTATAGGTATCGAAATCTTTAAAGATAGAAAGAACAAAATGATAGCTTTATCCCAAGTAGAATACATAGATAAAATTCTCGAGAAGTATGCAATGCAAAGTTCCAAGAAATATAGGCAACCATTTAGGTTTGGAATTACTCTTTCTAAAAAAGACTCTCCAAAGTCTGATGAAAAAAGAAAGTACATGAAGAAGGTGTCGTATGCTTTAGCAGTAAGTAGTCTCATGTATGCGATGCTTTGCATACAATTGGACATTTGTTATACGGTCGAAAAAGTAAGTCGATTTCAGTCAGATCCAAGACCGAACCACTAAGTTGCGGTCAAGCATATTTTCAAGTACCCATGAAGGACTAGAGGTTATATGCTAGTGCATTTGGATGAGGATCTAACACTTCTAGTATACACTGATTCAGATTTTCAATCTTGATTGGATTCGAAAAGATCAACTTCTAATTCTGTGTTTACTCTAGGTGGAGGTGCCATTATTTAGAGAAGTGTCAAGCAAGATTGTACTTCTGATTCAATGATGGAGGTTGAGTATGTGGCAGCTAGTGATGCTTCAAAAGAAGCAGTGTGGCTCTACAAGTGCTTTGGGGATCTTAAGGTAGTTCTTGGTATGAATAAGGCGATATCGCTATATTGTGACAACTCTACAATGATGGCTAATGCTAAAGAACTAATATTTCACAAAAAGAGTAAGCATACTCATTGGAAGTATCATGTGATAAAGGGCTTCGTTGAGGCTGGGCATGGTGGAGTATGCAAGATCAAATCTGAGGATAATTTAGCTGATCTTTTCATGATGACACTAACTACGAGAGTTTTCAAGAAGCATGTAAAGGTTATGGGGATGCAAGATATGTCATATTTGCTTATTTAGTGTAAGTGGGAGATTGTTAGACATGGTGCCCTAAGGAGTAAAATGTTATAATAAGTTTTTGGAGATATTTTATCAATAAAAAGTTAATTTATTATTCATACACCAAATGTTGTCCTCTTTATGCTCATTTCTGTTGAATGTAGGATAAGCAAACAAAAGCCTAAGAATGTTAGACTAAACCTTTAAGAATCATGCATATGATAGGCAGATTATGTGGAAGACATGAATCTTAAAGGTGATAGTCTAAATCACAAGATCCGCAATCGAGGAAATAAAGTTGCACTACAAGAAAATATTGATTACACGACATTTATTTCACGACCGTTTCACAAAAACCGTCGTGTAAAAGGCAAAAATGCGCGGCAAGTTACGCCAGTGAAAACGAAGACCGTCGTGGTAAGGTGTGAAGATACCACGACGGTTTTATCAAAAAACCCTCGTGGTAGCTCTCCAAGGCCAAAAATAATGGAAAGTCAGAATTTGGATCTACCATGACGGTTTTTGGAGAAAACCGTCGTGGAAGA
>CAMOHE010036111.1:0-33809 GCA_946598075.1 Artocarpus hirsutus
AGAAAACAGCCTTTAACTATTAAATAATGACAGATTAGACATTTTTCTTTTTTCTTTTTTCAATGAGATACTAAAGGAATGTGCAAAAACAAGAAAACCTATTTATTATTAAAGGAAAACCCGTACACTCTTCCTTCTAGCAAGACAAATCTATATTTTCAAACCACCAAAACACCCTTTGCCTTTCCTTTCAGAAATAAATAAATAAATAAAACACCCTTTACCCTGCAATGTTTGAACCACCAAAAACATATATACATCCTTTGCCCTAGGGGAATAAGAACTTTTTTGATACGAAATGCCATGTATTGTTTGATTGGTTGATTTTTTTTTTTTTTTTTTTTTTGTTTCTTTTATTTTTAAGGAAATCTTGAGCGAATTCATCAACTAATGTCGTTTAGTAAGTAAAGAGAAAATTTCACAAAATGTCATCTTATAAGCACTTATTATCAACATTGCCTTGCCACTTTACTTATGATTTTTCAAAATTGTAGTTTTCTTTTATTTTTCTTTAATTGATTAAGAATTGACAACTTTATCCTTACTTTAAAATCCAAATAGAAAACAAAATCTGATCTTTTATGTTAGGTTCATTCTCTATTTCTGTCTCTACCAAATCTCCCTCTTTCTCTCTCTAACCCTTACTCTCTGTTTTTTTCACTCACTTTCTCTTGTTCCATCTCTTTCCTCTAATTTCTCTCTCCCCTCCCCATCTCTATCTTCTACCGTCAAAACATAGATCCAGTCGGCCATGCATCTTTGCAATCTCGATCATGGATCTTGAGGGTCACACGAGCGACAGTGGAGATGAAGCAGATTGCAATGGAGACTACAGATTAAAGCGATCGCAGCCATGGATCTCAAGCGACACACAGAGCAGTGACAAGGAAAGGAAAAATCTCATCGTCGCAAGTTGGATCACACATCACAATATGTGATGCCCCGCCTTTTTAGATCGTCATTTGTGTTGCTTTAACATCGTTTCTTTAAAACTTGATTCTTACTTATCAGTAAGAAAAAAAATACTTGGTAAATTTTTCTTTAAACATACTTAAAATTATTGCGACTTTATTATAACAAAAATTGAGTCATGGGTCAGAACTTGACTTTAAAATCATTCAAAACATTTCTTAAACTCATTAAGATATATTTACTTTCATAAAATCTTTTAAACCTCTTTTTAAAATCAGCTAAAAACTTTTTTCTTTCCACATTGAAAAACTGTCTAGTGGTATTCATACCCAATCTTTGCATCTATCCATTATAACACCGACCTCTCCAACTAGTTACACTGTTCTCCCGTAGGACTATCTATGGCATGAAAGAACTTGTAATGAGCTTTTACTTTGTAAATTCAAACATAATCTTACAAAACGCTTAAAAACTTTCTTTCTTAAAACTTCTTGAAAAACCTTTTCTTGTAAAAATTTTTCATAAAATATTTTTCATATACATTAATCGTAAAACATTTTTCAAAATATTTTTCATAAACATACATAAACATTTCATGGATAGAAATGCAAGCAAAATTATAATGCATGATTCCATTTATGCTCCTTTATGAACATCCATTTATGAGCTTCTTAATATCGTTCATTACTTATTTAAACTTCTTATCATCGTTCTTACCTTTCCTTATCTTCTGAACTTTAGTATTTGTACGAATATCATTAATCATGAGAACATAAAGATAATCTTTCCCTTATGGAAGACTTAAGGCAATCGAATACCCAGGTCATAACTTTATCGTAACTTGTAAACCTTCCATCAAGGAGGCTAGTACAGCACTTACTTCTCATCTTTGTTTTACCTTCTTGTTAACTCTAGTGAGCATATCAAATGCTATAACTTAGCATTTAAACATTAAGCATAACAATGAAAACATGTTGCAAAACATGACTTAATCTTTAAAACATTATGCATAACAAATGCAAACATACTTTAAACATAATAGTTGCAATTACATTATAAATATTGATAAAATTTATGCATAACAAATGCAAACATAAAACATATTCAAAGCATTTGAAAGTCATTTTCTTTATGCCATATATGAGGTTTGAAACTTATCTGGACTTAGCTTTAGCATTCCTATTTCATTCCCTTTTTCTTTTATTAGTCAACTTCTATGTCCTCTTCAAACAACACGTAACTATTAGCTAACCTTTCTCATTGTCTTCTTACTCGATCGATAATAGAACTTAAACATTAAACGTTCATTCTTTTTTACTTAACTTTGTATCCTATTGGTTTACCTTTCTTTTACTTAACTTGAACGTCCCTTAGCTAAATTTCCTATCTTACTAGACGTTTTACTGAGCATTTTTTATCTAACGGTGTTTCGCTAATTTGGAGGACCTGGGACCGTTTTAGCCATTTCCTTAAAACAATAATTTTATCCTTACAAGTTTTTTGTAAACTAGTAATTTTCCTAATATTCTTGTTACTATACCATCCTGTTACTTACGGGTTACAAAAAAAAATTACCGCTAAGGAATGTTTCCTGAATCAGGCGTGTCGGGTCCCTTTTGCCTTTTTGCACAAGTTGACCATTTTGCCCTTGATGGGTCTTTAAAAACTTTTAGAACTCGTTTTAAAACAAAACTTACATTTCCATACTTCTCATAACATTACAAAAAGCCAAGCATTGGTTTCTTTTTTGCAAAATTTTTTTATCAAAACTTTACAGTTTTGACCCATAATACAAAAATCTTGATGTTCTCGCCCTTAACGTAGTTTTCATTCTTTATTTGATAAAAGCTTTAAATTCTTTTAAGCTTAACATCTATGATTACTCACTACCCAGTGCAATGCAGAGAACCAGTACTTTGCAATGGAAAAATATAGTTTTATACAATTTTACAATTTTTGCTCAAAACACAAAATCTTGACATTTTTGCCTTGGAGACCAAAAACAACCGCTTAATACCAAAACATTCAGTTTTTCACAAGAATTAAAACTTACAAAAGTTTCTTGGCCAAAATCAAAGCATTCCATAATATTTTCCTTTTTACAAAATTTTATGCTTAAAATCTCGTAAAATTTATAACTTGAAATTGGTATAGAATTTTTACACATCATCTACAACTTTTAACCATTTTGATGAGATCTACAACTTGTGTGTTTTGACTTTCTTCAAGTTCATTCATCTTCATGACGTTCTTGAAAAGGCAAAACCAAAATCAATGTTTTTCGGCTTGCTCCGATCGAAATTCGAGCAGGATTTTTCTTCATGAAAGTCGTCTAGCTCGACATTTCCAATAAATCTTGTGTTGAACCTAGAAGATAATTCAGCCTCTAAGGGCCTCAAACATTTAATTCTTTCAAAAATGCCCTTAAACATATTTTTGGCACCTTAACTTATCTTAGCTTGATTTTCTAAGTTTTAATCTCATTTAAACCTTTTCAATCATTTAATCAAGCATTTATTACATAAACAAAACATGCCATAACATTATCTTTATATGCCATGATTAAAAACTATTTTATCAAACACTTAGTTTGCTTAAACTTATGATAAAGTTGTCACACTTTGTCTTTTTAACCTGAAACCAAAAGTTTTTCAATTTTCCCTCATCATCATCATCAACATAACCCATGATAAAATCATGTCATAAAGTCTCTTATACATGCCTTAGCCCAAAAAGATTGCAAACCATAACCTTAACTCATGAAAATAACATATTTTCAAGACTAGCGTTTAAGAATTTACCAAGGATTTCTTCAAACTTTTTGGTCCTCCTCAAGAGTGCTTGAACCTTGCTATTCCTTCTTAACATAAACCATAGCATAACCCCCATCAAAACCCATCCATAAAGTGAATAAAACCACTAAAATTCATAAGAAAAAGATTTGCATTTTACCTCCAAGACTAACCAATCTTGATCTACAACACTTGAACATAATGTAAAACTTGATTAGAGATTGTTTTCTTTAAAAAAAAAAAATTGAGAGATACAAGGGGGAAGGAACTGATTTTCTTTAGAAAAAGAGAGAGTTTTTCTTCAATGTTTGCATGAAAAATGATGGAGATGAAATGATGTCTTTTTCTAACTTTGATGTGTCACCTACATTAATCATCACTTAAGATTATTTGCAATTAAAAATTGCCCAAAAAGGAGAGGCCAAACTGGTTCCAACATGGGGAAGATGTGGAAGAATTTCCACCTTAGGGGTGTCACCAAGTGGGCCCTACATCATCCTTTTAACAATCTGAATTTATACTAAGAATATTTTTCCCACACTACCGGTGCACTTTTTCTATACCATAATAATTTATATAGTATTCCTTACTCATTCATATCCTTCACACAACATAATTCCTATACTTCTTAACTTTATACAATCCAACTTTTATATTGCATTACTTTATGCAATGCAATTTTCATACTACTTAACTTTATATAGTGTAATTTTCAAACTACTTAACTTTGTGCAATATGAATTTTACACTGCATAACTTTATCAGTGTAATTCCTTACATTGTATTATTTTATCAGTATAATTTTTATACTGTATTATTCTAATACTGCATAATTTTTTATATTTTTTATAGTATTTTTCTTAAACTGTATTTCTGTTTTAATTTTTGTTGCAACAAATTTTGCAATAATTAAGCTTTTTAGCTTATTTTATTATCCTCCCTTTCTATAAGAATATGGCATGATTTTTTAACCTTAAAATCTCATTTTTACTTTTATGGAATTTATCATAAAAATCGGATTAAAACAAAAATCCTTATGACACGTATTTTGCTTATCATAATCCTTTAATTATTGTATTTACAATACATTAGAAATACTTGGGTGTTACATAATCTCACCGTTGGAGTTGGACGCGTTGCCATCATCGCTATCTTTACGTCTGCGCTAGTTCTTCTGACGATCGGATTGCCTTCACCAGCAGCATCTGCAAGAACTCCAACAAGACCACCCAACCCGCACCTCATCCCCAATCGCACCATCGCCACGAAGAGATCACCCAAAACCAACAGTTTCAAAAACTATTGCATGCTTCTTCTTTGTCCTCGCTCACAAATTAGGGAAACCGTAACATGCCTTTTGCATCAAATCTCTCATTTTAGGTAGGGCTGTACAAAAACCGCCCTGCACCCACCAACCGCCAGCACCCGCCCATCTCAAAAAAATCAGATTTACGTTAGCAACACATTGGCGGGCGGGTTCAGGTGGGCGGGTTTGGTTTTAAGTTTTTGAGGGTGGGTTCAACCTGAACCCGCTCGCCTGTATATTAAAAAAAAAACCTAAAACTATCTTTTCATTTGTAGTATTTTATTATTATATTAGAACACTTGACTTTGTTCATCATTTCATTTGTAGTATTCTATTATTTTCGAACCCAGTGAATAAGCTTTAATCTTTATAGACTCTTAAATTTGTTTATTACTTCATCTGTAGTTGATGTTTCTTATTGTAGTGAATGATTATGTTTCTTAATTTGTACTTTTGAATATGATCACTATCTTTAGGTATTAAACTTGCTTGTTGTTGAAAATACTTTATGTATTATCATCTTATATTTTCTACAAATTTTCTTCACTTTAAAAAAAAAAGTCCAAAAAATTACATTGGGCAATAGCATAAGTCTAAACCGCGTCAACCCACCCGCAACCAAACTGAAACCATCCACCATGCGGTGGGCGGTTTGCGGGTTGGTTAATCGCCAACCTGCTATCCAAAAAAATAAATTGCACCCACCCAAAAACCACCAAACCGCGCGCCGTTCACCCCTAATATTAGATGATCTCTCTTTCTCTCTCTCTCTCTCCTTTCCATTATGGACTTGAGAATTACTCAACTATTTATGTATAATAATCAGTTTGATTTTACTGCTTCCTATCGATTTTGTTTCACTCAATGTGCAATTTCAATTTCTTATAATGTGGTTATACTGTATCACATAAAAATAAAAATAAAAAAAAGGAACAAAAAGAAAAAGAAATGGTTGGTTTTGGTTTTGTATTGATCCTTTCATTAGTTGATTAGTTCTGCTATTTGATTTAGTTTTGCTATTTGATTCAACTATCTTATTTGCAGCTAATATAAAATATCAAGAAATATAAGCTAATATTTACTTCATAGTTGATGCTTCCTTATGTAATAGACATCATTTTTGACAAATCTCTTATCATTTTTAAATTTTTATGAATGTTAAACCAGATACAAAAAATAAATTACAATTGGAATCTAGTATCAACAGATTATATGATGTGGTTTGAGTTTGGAATTAGATTTGAGATTTGTAATTTTTATGCTTGATCTGCTCTTTTTTTTTTTTTTTTTAAATGGAACCTAGTGGGTTGCAAGATGAAATTTGACAGGTTCCAAGACAAAACTGGTAGTTTCGGCGTGTTTTAAGATAGAATCTGGTGGTTTCGATGATTTTTTGGATGAAATTTAACGAGTTTCAGTTAGTTTGAGGACAAAATCCGACATGCTTCGAGGCAGAATCTAATAGGTTAAATGAAAAATATGTTAGAATCTAATAAGTTTTAAGTTAGAACCTAACAAATTACAACCTGATACTCGCGTCGGCAACCAGAGGCGGTTGGTACTTCTTTATTTTAAAAAAAATATAAAATCTGGTATTTTCTAAGTTGGAACCTAGCAGGTTACAACCTGGCATCTGCGCTGGCAAACGAAGGCGGTTGATTTCATGACAAAACCTAATGGGTTCTAGGGCGAAACCTAACAAGATCTATTTTAACATCTCAGATGAGTGAGTAGAAGGAATGATAACTTGGTTTTTTTTATAAATCACTAATTTCTAATAAATGAGTAGCTTCGATAAGTGGTTTGTTAAGCATTTTTAATAAGGTAATACATTTAGGGGCATTCTTGTTAGTTGCTCATAAGTAAATAAGAATAGAAACAAGTACGGATTAAGTTCCTTTATTGTATCACTAAAAAAGTACTATATATATATATATATATATATATACACATATGTGTGTGTGTGTGTGTGTGTGTACATTAAAACTACATCATTACAAAAGGTATTTTATATACACAACTCGTTTTGATTTTCCGCCTCGTGCAATGCTTAGCAATTTAAAATTTCTACAGCCTTTTTTAAGATTTGGTAACGTACTCATATCAAGATCATTAACCTCATGCAAAGAACTCCAAATTGATGAATTATTTTTAGGGGAAAAAATCTACATTATTGATAATCCCTTTTTTTTCTAAATTTTTACGAAATTTTCATATGAAGAATTTAATTATGAAATAAATCAAAGACAATTTTGTTTGTACCACTTGTTGGAAAAACAGTACCTAACAGAAATTTTAAAAAATTTTAATCTGAGCATTTTTCAAAACACAAGTTTAACATGTTATATGTATAAATTAACCAAATCTTATTAACATTTGAATGCTAAAGAGCTCTTGCAATCTGTGAAGAGAAAGGTGTTCCAAAAGAGCCTCAACAACTGATCTTCTTTGCTATTCTCTATTGACGATCGGTATGTGTATGGGCACACCTCAAACAACTCTTCCTCAGTGACTCTCTTTCCAACCAATTAAGAAAACCCAGAACTGGCGTTCGTGATTTGTGAACAATAGCTCTCAAGGGAGTTTCAAAGACTCGCAGACTAGAGTGTTCACTCTTGATTTCTTAACTGATCTAAATAACTGTGAGAACTCACTTCCTATTTATAGAAGTCGTGCCCTAGGTTATTATTAGATAAGGCCTCAAAAATTCGAATCTAGATCAATATTTGATAAAATCGCGTCTAAAACACATAATCGAATTATCGTTAGATCAGTAGGCCAAACTAACGAATCGGTCTGCCGAATTTACGATAAATGATCCCTACGAATGTTTTATTTCCCGCTTGAGATTCTTGGAATAAAGCCTTAGTTTTAAATCAAATAATCCAATAGAGAAGCTATTTGACTAAAACAATCATATCTAGATAATCTCTAGAAAAATAAATATTCTGAATAGTTCAATTAGTTTATCTTGAATTAATTTTCACAAAATTAATTCAACCGGTACATACATGAATTATATGATCCTATTGAATTTCAACGAATATAATAATTTAACATAAGTCACTAATTTATTAGAAAAGTATGCTATATCGTTACAAGATTTATTATGAGCTTGTAAAAAAAACCTGATGGACCTATATAGTTCAAGCTCCCGATAATTGTAAAACCTAATATCCAAATATATATTTTATAATTATCAACTCTAACACTACTCTACTAAAAGATTAGAGTTGTACTCTCGAATTATATAAAATTACAAAGCCTAAATAGTTAACTATCCATGACATATTATCATATATCGTATCCTCATAAGATATCCACAATCTGCTTAAGGATAAATTCGGTCTTACATTCCCGATTATTTTTCTATTTCGTTCCATTTATCACCATCAGAAAACTTACCATCCATAGACAGTATACCATTCGGTTATACCTATGTATCCAAATGATTAAGCGCTCTAAGCTTCCAATTACGAAATAACGCATATAAGAGGATATCATCGACTCTTAAAGAGGAGCTATGGATTCCGTATTTATGAATAACAGGTCTACGTTATCAAGAGTCATGTCTTCAACATACCAATATACGTACCAACATAAAATATAGATGTCACCTTTTAATATATCAAAAGACAGAAGTCGAAACGAGCTCACTATTCATCTCAAAATTAAAACACAACACATATGATTGTCTAAAATAAATTAATTTACCGAGACAGAATTATTAATCCAAATCAATTACACTTTATGTCCCAATCTAATACATCGTCACTTATAAGAATGTACTAATGTTTTTATTCGCAAAATCCACTTCCAATGGCCAAAACAAACTATCTCGCATTACGAATATAGACAACATAACAATCTTTGCATAAATAAAACGCCCAACTTTATATCTTCAATTGCAAATATTATGGTTTAGACCGTCACCTTTAAAATCATGTCTTTCGCATAACTTTTGTTTGCTTATCATACATTCAACAAAAATAAACATAAAGAGGACAATAATTTAGTATATGAATAATGAATAAATTCTTTATTGATAAAAATATCTCAAGGAACATATTACATTTTTATTTTTTATGGCATGCATGCCTAAAACTACTAACCCCACAAACAGTCTCTAAGGTTTTATTTATTGACGTTTCAAAACTCCCATTTTAGATCCTAATCTATTACTTTGTTTCAATTTTAGTCTCTCAATTGGTTAGATGTTAAATACTTAATAGAAAACTTTAATAATGTCCCATTTTCGTCGTTAGTCTATTACGTAGTTTTACTTTTGCACCTTTGTTAGAATAGGCCAGGGACAAAAATGAGACACTTTAATAGTTTTATGTTAAATATTTATAATCGAACTATCATAGGGACTAAAAATAAAATAAAATAATATATTAGGGACCCAAGTTGGACTTTTTAAATGTTTAAGTACTAGGCTTACATGCTTGATATTTGTGAGATTAACTCAAACAAAAAAGACAAACGAAGGATTTGGAGCTACATTGGCAGCATCAAGTTTGTAGGATATTGGTATTCGTATGCAAACTTAATATTATAGGGTTTTTTGCTCTTAGCTAAAATTAATTGGTTCTAACCAATAGTGTAAAGCTCTCACATGCTACAGTAAAAAGCAAAAAGTTACTACAGTGTAAAGCTCTCACATGCAACAATGTTTTTAACCAAAATTGTTTTCAACTATTGGTTCTAACCATACTTCTCATACTTTCCTAACACCCTATTATTCTGATTCAACAGAGAATAGCAAATGCTCCTATTGACCAAATTAAAACTTTGGTAGTTGCTGTAACTTTTCGTTATTAATCATATGCCTAATAGACTACTATTATAAGTACCAAGTACACCAAGGTTGAAACTATATTGTTATGCCACAACATTTCGAAAGATTTGAAGTAGAATGTTCAATGGTACCATAAATAGGATGCGTTCATAATCAGAAACACCAAAGAACAATTTATTTCTATCAGCACTGTCAAAATTGGGTTTACCCACCAATTTGTCCCCTGCTACAAATTCAAGTTAGGCCCATATTCTACATTAAATATGAAGGTTCCAATAACAGGTTTAAAAGAATGAAACGATGCCCGGAAGGAACAGATATGGTAAAAGATGACAACTTATCTCATGCTAACTTGTCTGGCTTCAATATCCTTGAGTCTAAGAGTAACAGCTCTCTTGTGCGCCTCAAGCCCCTCAACTTCAGCCATTATTGCCACATGAGGACCAAGCTTTCTCAGACCCTCCTCTGTCAAGGATTGGACTGTCATGTACTTGAGGAAGGAGTCCAGAGATACACCGCCATACATCCGGGCGTAACCATAGGTGGGAAGGACATGGTTTGTCCCACTTGCATAGTCTCCCACACTCTCTGGTGTCCACTGTCCTAAAAACACTGACCCTGCAGGTCAAATGAAAGACTAGTAAGAAGATTGGACCTCCAATTCTTTCCCTGTGATTAGGATCAACAAATGAAACTATTTTGAGCTCCCATTCACGTATAACTTGTCAGCAAGTCGGCAAAAGTGTTTTGTAATCCAATCATGTCTTTAAGCAAATTGGCTCATGACATTCGCAAATAATCGTGCAGATAATTCAGCAAAAAAGTCAAGGTTCATAATACATTTTGAAAAACAGATACCAAGATGTTAATTAACATTCTTAACCAAAAAGCCAAATAAATACGGTGCTTAAAATGATTTTCGTCACTTTCTATTTTCTAAGCACATTCAAGAATACATAATCTTGTGGTTGCAAGCATAGCCTAGTGATTACTCTACACCAAACACCCCCACAAGGAGTATAGTTCAAAATCCCCACCCCAAGTTAAAAGAAAATTCCTAACCATATTTATTAAGCAACGTGATATTTAACAAGACAGTGATGCTCAGAGCAAACGCTACCCAAGAACTTCTTAACATTTTTAATATGAGTTCGTGAGTTGTAAAGGCATTGGTCAATAACTAGCAGCAGCAAAACAGCCACTCTTCACCTCCATTCCATCAGAGAAGTGCATGGATATTTACCTGCGTTCTCAATGAAACCTTCCCATTTTTCTGCATCCTTGACATTGACAATTAGATGCTCAGGTGCATAGATGTTTGAAAAAGAGACTGCCTGAGACACTCGTTAACATGGCAAGTTTCAGAACCAAAGTAAAGATAAACAATATGGGAAATAATTTCCAAGTACATGTCTTGGCAACTGAAAATAAGAACAAATCTTCAAGGGAGGGAGGGAGGGAGGGAGGGAGGGAGGGAGGGACGGACTGAAAAAAAACAAAAGGATTTCTTTTGCGTTCATAATTTTCATTTTCTTTTACAGAATTTGTCTCCCTAAAAATCCTGAAAAAGAAATCTTGTTTTACCTCGTCTTCATTTTCTTTTATCAGTTAAAGATCAATGATTTTCAAATCATATGCAAGTGAATTCACGTTGCTGATTTTCAAATAAAAAGCAAGTTGAAAAAAAGTGTGATGTGGGGATTAAACAACTCAATCTCAAAAAAAAGCAATCAACTTGATGCATGAAAGAAATGCTAGGTACAAATGTATGATTAGAAATATCAGATGTGCATACTACAGCCGAAATACTACAAAACTATGACGTCAATGTTCAGACACTATTACTGATTCTTATAAACCATGTAGCAATAAGACCTCTGAGCATAATCTAATATCAGATATCAGGAAATGCTAGTCTTCTCAAACACTACCCTGCATTTATCTTCCTCACAAAATTTCAGGCTCCAGTGATGCAACCAAAGATAGTAGTATTAAGCATCTGCTTGAACATAGAAATATGAGATCACAAGAAGCAGACAAACCTCAACCATGTCACGGGCAAAAACAGTGAAACTGTGGCTCAGTGCTTTTAAGGCAAATTCTCCCCTTGGTAGGCTATCACATTGCCTCTTTAACTCATCTTCTATTGCTTTAAAATCCACACCATCTCCAGCAAGTACAAGCACAACCTGACTATCAGGGCCATGCTCAGCCTGAAACGGTGCATATCTATTAGATCTCAGGTAGGACCAAGTACTTCAAAAACACTCTAAAATGGAAGTCATGTCTGTTCATCTTTATGGAAAATACATATGCATGCATGCATTTCGCGGGGCAGTACGACTTTGAGAAAGATCTAATCTTGGCAGTACGACTTTGAGAAAGATCTAATCTTGTAAATTGTAATAAAGGCAAAGGACAATAAGCTCGTTTGATAGCATTTTCAAAATGGTTAAAAATGATTTTGTTTTGGGAAATGAGAATTTTTAGGAATGATGCTGAGAGTGTTTTTGAATTTTTTTTCCTCATAAGACATGCAAAAACGTTTCCAAAAACAATATCAAACAGGGATAGATCTATGAGCATACAGTCGTGCAAAGTTTTAGTACTCATAAGTTTTAAAAATCACGTCAATAGTTGCTAAAGCAATTTTCCAAAAAAAAAAAAGGACAAAGAAAAAGAAAAAAGTACTAGTGTATTAACTCTCATAAATAGATATATATATATATACACACATTCATTCTACAACCCCATATATCCTTTTTATGGATACTAAAGCAATTTTCAAAGAAAAAAAGAGGGACAAAGAAAAAGAAAAAAGTCCTAGTGCATTAACTCTCATATATATATACATTCTACAAACCCATATATCCTTTTTATTTTTATCGAATTCAACATACCACCCTCATATATCCTCTTCTTCTTCCCTCGCTTATTAAGATTATAATCTAGGAATCGTCCCAAATCCCATTCAACAATTTACCAACAGAACTGTGGCAGGGGAATTTGATCACTCTCTTAGGTCATGTTTTCTTGTTGAAGATTTCAGAGAGGAAAAACTGAAATTATTCTCTTGATTGATTCGAATAAATGGTACAGGCAGTAGAAATAGTGGACACAACAGAAGACTCCACTAATCATGGGATACAAAATTATTCTCCCAAAATTAGCTACACTAAACTAGGAAACTAAATTCTGTGATACACATAATAACCTACCCGAATCCTCGCATTTACAGCAAAAATAAAAAATGTAATTGACCTTTAATTCCCGGGAACTAAATTTCGGAAATTCAACACGTGATTTTGGTTTTCCTAGCTGACGACTTCGCATACGCCAAAACAACCAAATGCAGTGCATAACCATGGAATTCTTTTCTAATTAGAGATATAATTGCTGTCTCATAGAACTGCCATTAGGAAAATGGATCTGGTGTGCTTACTGTTTAACAGTTTCAATAACCACTAAATGAAAACACATTTAACTAACTAAACCAACAAAACTATCCTTTTATCATGCAAGTAATCTGTCAAAAGCAAGTATTGCAGAACAAGCACCTGAGAAAGTAAGTCTGCAGCGATATGAACAGGACTGGCATATTTGTCGGCAATGACAAGAACTTCTGAGGGGCCAGCAGGCATGTCAATTGACACCATGGCTTCACTATTCTATTAAGGGTTAAAAAGGTTAAACTGGAAATGTAAATAGAAGTAAAAATTCTGAGCTAAAGCAGAGTAAACCAAATTACGTCCATCCTTCCACTTTCGTACAGAACCTAATTGCATAAGTAAATCTAATGAATACTACTTGTAATGACAAATAGTGCTAATACCTACTTGAAGAATCATTTTTGCAGCAGTGACATATTGATTACCAGGTCCAAAAATCTTCTCAACCTGCAGTAATTATGATCAGAAAGAAGTGATAATTATCAAAAACCAACTTTAGCTTCACTAAATTTGCAACAACAAAAAATATCTTTTGAATATTTTGATTTCAAAGGGTACATCAATTACTAGCCTATGCAGAAAGGTGGAGAAACTAGAGCATTAAAAATACACTAAGGTACAAGTTAACATTCACAAAAGAGAAGCTATTAGGTTTCCCAAAATCATATCAAACACATTATTCAAAGTAACAACCATGGAGTCCAACAACTGACAGAATAAAGTTCCAAGGTCCACACTGTTATTAGTTTCACAGGGTGTCCATAAGAAATTTAGATTAGCGTAAGTCAGTTAGAATGTTTTCATATAACAATGCAAAATCTTTTTTTTCCATGGTAAGACATTATAAAACCTTTGGCCAAAATACTATAGTCTAATAGGAGAATGGTATCAAAATAATAAGTGAACCATCTATGCAGAAACAAAGGAGGTTTCCCTTAATCCCTACAAATTTGGTTTTACACTTATAAAAATATAATCCACTTTAGCTTAATTCAACATCCGCAATGTTGGATCAAGCAGGTTTGCCTTCTCAAAGAGCCGAGGGGAAAAAACCAAATTGAAATTGGGCAAAATCAATTTTAGCATTCATACAACTCCAAAACGTAGCATAAAAGGAATAAAAAGAGAGGAATGTCAGAGGCACACACACCTTACCCTGCGTTGCATTCTATTAAAGATTAAATAGAGAGATTATTTATTCTTCAATGATTTAAGACCCCAAATGGATAAGTTAAGAGTTTCAATTAAAACTATGATTATAATCACAGTGCCCAACACCATAAGATTTTGTCCGTAGCCACCCTACACTCTTATCATCCTCCAATATCTACCCTCGCCCGGCCATTTCCATTGACAAATCAAGAAAATATTTCAAGTGTTAACAATCAGCACTGCATCAACCCTGTCACTAGCTTTTAATTACTTCTCCCCTTTTTAATAATACGACATCCATTGCTGCCTTATTACTTCAATCATAAAGTCACATTTGATCTAGAATCTTGTTCAGTTACTCAGGACTAATATTGTCGTCCCATAATAGTTATAAGCATTAAAAATTGAAGACATAATAATGAGCTAATGTGAAAAATGAGCACCTTTGGGCAAGATGCGGTTCCCCATGCCATAGCGGATACTGCCTGCAAGTTTGAAAATTCTTAGATTATCTAGGATAGCAGCTTGTTGAGAGAGGGAAGAAGGGTTGGGGCGAAAGGGGAAGGGGAAGATTCTGTACTGTCCTATGAATCATTATTCTCTGCACACAAATTAAAATTTCTTTAACTTTTCAAACCTGAGCTCCTCCAGCTTTAAGAATGTGAGTAACACCAGCCTTCTTAGCACAATATAGCACCTCCTACAAAAAAATGATCTACTTATTGCATGGAGTTTCCAATAAAGTATGCTAGTAATTACACAAGTACCTTGCAAATGCTGCCATCCTGAGCTGGGGGAGTTGCAAGAACAACAGTTTTACATCCAGCAATCTTTGCAGGCTAGTTGCACAGAACAAAAGCAAACGTCAATTGATTCTTGGGACCTAGTAATACATAACGGAGAAAAGAAACTGATATAGTTACACATAACAAAACTTACGACTGCAAGCATCAAAGCAGTTGAAGGTAAAACTGCAGTACCCCCGGGAACATAAAGACCAACAGAAGCAATGCTTCTCGCCACTCGTTTGCATTTGACACCCTGGAATATCAAAAACACTTGATGCTCATACATAGAAAAAGAAATAAGCAGAGCCAATTCAACTTACCTTCATGTTCTCTACACTTCTCTCAGCTGACTTCTGAGCGAAATGAAATGCATAGATATTGTCATAGGCCACGTCAAATGCTTCTTTTATAACAGGATCAAGCTGCAACGGTATCAAATACAAAAATTTCAAACCATTAGGGTTCAGCCATACGAACAGAACTATAAACCAAACTGACCCTCAATTAAAAGTACCTCAGGATCGGGAAGCTCAGAAACGCTTACAACCGTCTTATCCAATTCAACTTTGTCAAACTTTGCAGTATATCTACAAAACAGAAAACAAAATCAGAACCACTCCCTTCATTTTTTAAATCAATGTGCAATCACAAATGCATAGTCTTAAATCACTCAAAATTCAGAATTTTTCGCTTACTCTTTAACAGCTGCATCGCCTCTTCCACGAACATCATCGACAATCGGGTTGACCTGACATTGTACAGAATAGAACAGCAAAAGATCAATAATTCGACTTTTTTTCCCAAATCCTAACGAAATCAGAGACTTACAGTGGTGAAAATCGAAGAGAAATCGATACGAGGACGAGCCTTGAGACTGTCAACCTGGGAAGGGGAAAGTTCCGAAAACTTGTAAGATTTCATTGCGCACTTTATCCCCTTACACCTCAAACCACCTGGACACAACACAAATTCGAAATTAATCGATACTATTGAAACACATTTGTGAAAATTTTCTCAACCAAAAGAAGATTTGACCTGCTGAAGAAGAATTTAAACGAAGAAAAGGCGTTTTTGGAGCTCCAAACACTCGAAACCTCAGGGAATAGTTGGAATTCGGGCTAAGCAAACAGTTACTCCGGTTGAATCCAAGAATTTGGCCGTCCATAACCGCCTCCAATCAGAATCAATTCCTAAGACTTATTGTATAATCAAATTACTCATACAAACAATTCGGAAAAACCCAAAAAAAAAAAAAAAAAACTCAAAAGAAACCGCAAATGGCGGAGCAAAACGCGAGCTAGCTTCCAGGAAGAAAGGCTGGTGAGGAAGAACAAGATGCTAGGGTTACCTGGAACTGGAAGTGATCAAGAGATATCTTCAGTTCAGTTGTGTGTTTTACAACCGACTGACAAGCGGCGACGACTTTTGCTCTGCTCAGAAGACAGAACGACCAAGTGGAGCTAAATTGTACTACTATTGTAGGTTAGCTAGGTAATTTAAGTCTAAACTATTTCTTAATTTATTTTTTATTTTTAAAAATTATAAAAATATTTTTTAAATTTAAAAAATTTGTTTCAATTTTATCCTCATAAATTAAAAAAATTAAACAAAACAATATAATTAACTTCAACCAGTTTTTTTTTTTTTGTTTGTTGTCCTCATCGTCCTCTTCTTTTCAATTTTATTTTTTTAAAAAAAATTGCCTACGCATGGCCAAAAATGAAATAAAAAAAGAATGATCAAATAAGCTTGATGCATAAATGTTTACCTCCAAATCTAGTATTATTTCTTTCGTATTATGATTTATTCATTTATCTTTGGATTCGACCCTTTAACTACACAACAAACACCATCCCTACCATCATCTTGACCTCATCTCACGCATCAAAATATAAGGCCACAACCTCGACAATACTCTTAAAAGTGGTTTTAAAATAAACTAAAAAGCTACTTTTCTCTACTCTAGTCTAAAATCACTATTTTCTTGGGTTTTGTCTCATGTTAAAATTTATGAAAAATTTAATTTTAGTGTCTCATGTTCTATCGAAATTTGAATTTGATACTTTCTGTTTTGAAAAATTTTATGTTGATATCTCAACGTTTTAAAAAATCTTTTTTAGTACCTCGAAGCCTTTTTTAGGACACAAAAAAAAAACAAAATTACCTTTTTTATAAAATATAATCAGTTGACAAAAATTTTGAATAAAATTTTTTTATATCTATAACTAAATACCCAAATTTCTAGACCCCTAACCAAACGGCCTTTTTAAAATTTTTTTTCTTACTCAAAATTTAGGTCAAGTGATTATATTCTATAAAAAGGGTAATTTTGATTTTGTATCCTAAAAAAGGCTCCGAGGTACTAAAAAATATTTCCTTAAAAGTCAAGGTACATAAAACTTTTTTGAAACAGAGGGTACTAAACTCATATTTCGATATAAAATAAGGTAAAATTTAATAGTAATATTAATATTTGAATTTAGATTAAAAAATTTAACAATTTAGTAGTATATAAATTTAATATTATATCAGAGATGTTATACATTGTTTACTTAAAAAAAAAACAAACATGAAACAAAAAGAAATAAGAGAAGAAGGTAAACAATATTTCTTTGGATTGATTAAAAATAAATGGTTCATCTTTGTAGGAATAAATGGTTGAAATTTTGAATAAACATAAATCATTGAAATTTTGGTTTAGGTGCTTCATGAGAAAATTTGTTAAATATGTGAATTACCCCCAACAAATCAAAAATTTACGGAGTAAATCTCAAATTCTCCCATGGCAAGTTTAAAAAATTCAAATGTGTCCCATTGGATTTGAATTTACCCAATGATCAAAATATAAAACTCTGAATTACACACACACAGCGCGCACGCGCCCACACACACATATTATCAAATTTACTAAATTTTTATTTGCTTAATATTTATTAAATTTTTTAATTTATAAAACTCATATTTGACCCTCACAAATATTTAGTAAAATTATAAATATTATTTGTTAATGATTATACATATGTACAAATTTATATACATACTATTTACTATTGTATAAGTTAAAACTTATTGTTAGTTAAAATTTTTTGAACATGTAAAAAATAAATGACTAAACTATCTCCAATGCTTATGTTAATGACAATCTTAAAAATACCATATTTAATATGCATGAAAATATTTTAAATGATATATTCACTTTTTGAAATATTTATTAAGATTTGAAAATTATAAAAGTATATTTTTAATTTTAAATAATTTAAAATGTCAATGTTGTAATGATTAAATTTAAAAGTCCATACATCAAACAACAACAACAATTAAATGCTTATAACATATGCCAAATTTAGCATCAAGAGATTATAAGTGATTTTCACAATCATCTATTAACATTTGCTAATAATGTACTAATTTCATATTGTATTACTAGATTCTTGAGTGGCAAAGTTAGGCTCTAGTCTTAGTAGACGAGGCCCAAAAATTAAAATTAATTAGGTTCATTACGCATAAAATAAAAAGAAATTATAGTCACCACGCCCCGCTTCCCCCCCGCTCCCGTAAAATATAAAGGATAATTAACAAAATGACTAAAGAGGGCAAAAGAGCCAAAAACCTAATCCGCATCGCGTTTTCCAACATAGGCCTTCTTTCATTTCTAGTTCCCACACACCTTAACCACTTCCCTCATCCTTGATCACATTTCTCCACTCAGGGACGGATGCCCCCACGGGAAAACTGAAAACAAAGGAGTTATGTTAATTTTAGGGGGCGTTTAATATGCAGTAATCTTGAAGTGGGAATAAGAATCTTATAGATTCCCATGTTTGGTATGCAGTAATTTGAGTTTTGGATTCTTAAGAAACTCATTCCTATGAGATTCAAATTACCTCATTTTAGGGTAATCTAAAACCCATCCAACAGGTGATATTTATATTCCTGAGAATCTTAAAACTATAAAAAATCTCACCTTTTTTTTCATGATGATGATGATAATAATTATATTATTATTATTATAATATTTTTATAAATTAATATTTCTATGCAATATAAATATAAAAATTATATCAATATAAAATAATAATTTGATAATAATGTTAATAATAACAGTAACAATATTAATAATATATAATATATTACATATGCAATATCTGAATATAATATAAATTATTATTAATTAATATTAGAATATAAAATATAATATATATATAAATACTATAATAATAAAAATAAAATAATTTCATACTATTACTATAAATTAATATTAATATATGATATAGATATAAATATTATATCAATATAAAATTATAATTTAATAATAAGAATAATAATAACATTACTAATAAAAACATAATAATATAACATCAATATGAATAGTATAATATTAATATTAATATTCATAGTAATATCAATATTAAATTATATAAATACTATTATAATAATTATAAATATGAAATATAGCTAAATATGTTTAATATTTTCTATAACAATATTTTTATTTAATGTTAATATTAATATAAATACTAATATATTATTAAGAATTATATTTTATTATTATTTATATTCATTTCAATATATTATATATTGTATGCAACATTTTAATATTAATATATTGTTAAATAATAATTCTTTGATTATTATAAATTAATATTTTTATATAATATAAAGAAAGTATTATATTGATATAAAATAATAATTACTTAAAAATAATGATATTAATAACATTAAATATTCATAGTAATATTAATGTTAAATTATATATAATATTATTTTATTATTTATATTTATTTTATTATTATTTATATATTAGTACTAATATATTATATTGATAGATTTAATATTAATACTATAAATAATTATGTCAATTATACAAGATTCTTATGTACAACCAAACACAGCAATGTATTATTTTTAGAAATCTAATAGAAGATTCCTATGTATAACTAAACGTGATAATCTTGATTCTTGGAAATTATATTCCCTACCATCATTTTCTTGGGAATATGATTCCTATTGATTATAACATACCAAATGTCCTCTTAAATACTACACAGTGGTACCCCACTCATGGGTATTTCGTAATTCTAGTAATCAACTTGCCCCCTTTTTGTACTTTGATTTGTCTAACGTTTGGACTTCAAAAGTTGGACGTTGTCTTTCGATGGTTCTTTATATATTTTGACTTTGTAGTCGATTATTTTGTCCTATTAGGTTATTATTTCTTAAAAAAAAATAGTCTTGTCACTATAATATTGTTATTTTGACGTTTGATATTCATTTCTTTTTCTCTCTCTCCTTTTTTTTAACGTTTTTGTATAATATTCATTTCTTTTTCTCTCTCTCCCCTTTTTTTTTTGTTTTACATTTTTGTATATAGCTCTAGGCCTCCACCCTTTCAATCTCATGTGTTCTCTTTCATAAGCCTTTTCATGTTTCTTTATTTTTTAATTGCCGCTTATTCGTCCATCACTTACAATTACAAAGTTCTACTCTTTTCTTTGTCCTTTTGTTGCAAATAAGATGGTTGAGAGAGGAAAAAAAAATAAATCCATTACCTTTTTTTTTTTACCTGCCACATTGTTACTGTTAAAGTTGAGATAGTATTTTCTAAAATAAATATTGCAATGAACCGGTTTAGTAGTTGAATAACAATTTGTGACATTTTAATAGCATTAATGAAGAGGTTATGTTAGAACTTAATATTGTGATGAAAACCACATCAACCAAGATCGTCAAATCACTGAGAGAATTAACAAGATACAGAAGCTAACTTAAATCCATGCTGTTGAGGTGTTGAGTTCCTAGGCCAGAGTCTGGCAGGTACCTTGAACGTATTGCCGGGGAGGTTGTTCGGGGAGCCTCCACGCAGATTTGCCTCCCGCGAGGGAAGCGCGTCCCCAAGAATCGAACCCGTTTCTTCTTGAATAAGAGGGTCTTAGGGCCTATCCTAGGTACCAATCTATCCAATTAATGTTGAGGTATTGGGTTCCTCGACCGGAGCCTAGCAAGCACCTCGAACGTATTGCTGGGGAGACTGCTTGAGGAGCCTCCATGTGGATTTGCCTCTCACAGGGGGAGCGCCCCCCCTAGGAGTCAAACTCATCTCCTCTTAAATAAGAGGGTCTTAAGGCCTATTCCAGGTACCAATCCAGCTAACGTAATACGTTTGAAGTGTCTGCCAGGCTTCGGCCGGGGGACCTAACACCTCAACATTAAGATACGCATTTTGAATGAAAGCCTCAACTCAACCGAGACCCTGCTTAGCGAGGGTCCCTCCTAATGAATTGTTCAAGAGGGCCACTGCTCAGAAGAGAGGCCCAGCTCATATTTGCCTCTAGTGAAGGAGCGCGTCCCTAGGAGTCGAACCCGTTTCCTTTTGAATAAGAGGGTCTTAGGGCCTATCTTAGGTACCAATTCAACTAAATAGTTAGATTGGTACTTAAGATAGGTCCTATGACCCTCTTACTAGTTGGATTGGTACCTGGGATAGGTCCTAAGACCCTCTTATTCAAGAGGAAATGGGTTCGACTCCTAGGGGACGTGCTTCCTTTGCAAGAGGCAAATCCGCGTGGAGGCTCCCTAAGTAGCCTCCCCAGCAATACGTTCGAGGTGCCCGCTAGGCTCTAGTCAAGGAACTCAACACCTCAACATTAAACGTGTGTTTTGGATGGGAGACTCGACTCAACCGAGAGAGTCCTTGCTCGAGGAAGGTCCTCAGCTTGGTAGGTAGCTCCCTTCTAACGAATTGTTTGATAGGGCCCTTGCTCGGAATATAGGCCCAGCTCATATTTGTCTCTAGTGAAGGAGCGCATCCCCCAAGAGTCGAACCCATTTTCTCTTGAATAAGAGGGTCTTAGGGCCTATCCCATTGGTACCTGGGATAAGCCCTAAGACCCTCTTATTCAAGAGAAAACGGGTTCAACTTCTGGGGGACGCTCTCCCCCCATGGGAGGCAAATCCACATGGAGGCTCCCTACAGCCTCCTCGACAATACGTTTGAGGTGCCTACCAGGCTCCGGCCAGGGAACTCAACACCTCAACACATGGATTAAGATGTGATTCCTGAGTTTGTAGGTTAAGGATCTTCCAAGTCTGGTATAAAAGTCTTCCTTTAGAGAATGTCTCTATAATCTCTCCGTAAATTGGTAATAGAAAAAAAGCATACGTATTGACTTGAAGACTACAACTTCTTTACATAATACAAACCCTAAGAGTTTTTTTTAATTGCTAATTTAGTCTATCATAAAATCAGTAATTATATTTTGGTCTCTACATATAGGAAGCTCAACATCTCTGTAACATAGGATCCTTTTATACTTAAGCTAGTATAAAAGGCTCGTTTGGCTGCTATCTGGTGATCCTTTTCAAGATTTCTTAAGTATCTGTCCAACATCTCAGTAACATATGCAACATCCAAACACGTACAAACCTAAGCATACATCAGACTCCCTACTGTTGACGCGTAAGGAATCTTTTGTATATTCTAAATCTCAAAATCATTCTTAGGGTACCGATTGAGACTAAACTTGTCTCCCTTAGCCATAGAGTTATCACCTAGTTTGTAATCTTGCATGTCATATCTCTTGAGAACCTTTTCAGTATAGTCCTTTTTGTGATAATCAAATAATACCCCTAGAGCGATCCTAGTGTATCTATACACCCAACATAAAAGAAGCATCACCAAAATTCTTCATCTTAAATTTCTTTGATAGAAATCTATTGGTTTTGTGTGATTAGCATATATCGTTGTTGGCAAACAAAATTCATTGACATATAAAAATAAAAAAATATGCTTACTCCCATAGAACTTATGGTATATACAATCATCGACCACATTTATCTCAAAACCAAACGAGATGATAGCATGATGAAATTTGTAATACCACTGATGAGAAGCTTACTTTAAGCCCATAGATGGATTTCTTTAACTTACAAACCATCTTTGTTGGGGTGTGTTTGGCAGAGTTCTCGAGGATCACCTTCGCGATAGCTCGGCCATTATGCTCGGGAAGATCATTGAAAAGATAAATCTACAACTCCATGTGCTCAGTTCTTTCTCCTGAGGTGCTCCTTAGAGCTCTCACTAGCTATGACATATGGCATTGCCTCCTCAGGAAGAACATATGCTCAGGTCGGATTGTCAAAGCCTACATCCAAGCAACAACTTGCCACAAAAGGTCGACATATGGCCTTATTCCCACTCTCAGATGGAGACCAAACCTTCAATAGAGATCATGACACTTGTCACCTACTTTTTGATAGGTCTTAATGTGATACACGAGTTATAGGTCAAACCCATCTAGCACTTGGTTCAAGTGGTAGCTTATAAATTGATAGAATTTACTACAACTCAAGGTAACATGCTCTTTCCCAACTAACTTCACTCCCTAACTCTACCCAATAGGTACCTGACTTGAGCATCGAGAGCCTTTGGCCAACACCACACCAATATCTCCTAAATCTCCAAGGTGTCCCTTTTCTTGTCTAGGTCCACCTTGGAAGGCCGAGACAAGTAGGAGGAGCCATCCAACCACTGTGCGTATCCGTATTTGGTGTTGGTGCACAATAGTTCAGAGCTCGACATCAACATTTTGGCTCTAGAAGGAGGGCACCGCGCCTTTCTAGCATTTTCATTCAACAGCCATATCCATCGACAACCGTGGCATGGCTACTAGAGGAAAGATCCAAGATAAGGGCACTCGAGATGAGGGCACCCGATAAGAAGGTTCAGGAAATGGCCAAAACTAGAACTAGAACAGACCACGCGGGCAAACCAAGCAGCGAGGTCCTGGTTAGGCGACTAAGGCAGAGCAAGCCATGCAGGATCTGATCTGTAAACTAACCGTCGTGGTCCACCTACTTAAACAGTGCCTACTTTCCTTCTTCTTGCTCGGGAAGACTGGGCAAGTAGTCGAGCATGATAGAGAGGTGACTCCAAGAATGAATCAAACTCCATGCATACCAAACGTCAAGCTTCGAAGGGCATATTTGAAAATAATAGACTTGTTTGGAAAGGCCAAATCTGCCCTCGAGAGGGTCATGACCAATCTCTAGAAGGTTCCCAAGCATCAATCTTTGACATGCTTGGGGACCAAGGAGATTGCCTTCCTCGGGATAGGCCAAAGGGAAGAGGCGACAAGGCAGAGGGTGGAGCCTAGTACAAGGTGGAACTACCTAAAGACACCAATAGTCATCAACTATGACACTTACAACGATAGATCGACCAAATCTAGAGTCTCTGTTTTGGAGTGGATAAAGGCAACATGTTGGACTCGTCCTTCACCAACGCAATTATGCAGGCCCCCATGCCAAACAAGTTCAAGGTTCTGAAGATTAAAGCATAAGAAGGGACCACCGACATGGCAACGAAAAAGTGAGAAACTACATCAATCACTTCACTTGAGCAGCATTAGAGGTGAGGCACTTGGAAGACAAAACTCTAAAGCATGCCTTTTCGAAGAGCCTCAAAGGTAGGAACCTAATCTGGTCACTCACCCTCAAGAAGCCGAGCACATTTTCTCAAATGCTCGGTTATGCATAGAGGCATACGAATGTGATTGATTACATGAAGAGCTGTCAAGAAGGGGAAGGTAGTGGTAGCAATAAGAAAATGAAGAAGCAGAAGGATCCGCCCAAGCAACCCACTACCAACCAAAGCAAGAAACCAAAGACCGACAAATTCAAAGTTCTGACTAGAAAATTCCAAAGTTACACACCTCTAGTAGCCACCATTGACGAGGTGATTAACTAGGTGAGCAACCAAAATCTATTAATGGACCCACCTTCATTGAAGGGGAGCAGAGCTAAGTGAGACCAAAACAAGTACTACAATTTTCACAAGGATATTAGGCATAACACCTGTGATTGCATCTAGTTGAAGGACCAAATCGAGAAGCTCGTCCAAGATGGTCACCTCAAGGAGTTTGTCAAGTGAGTCCTAACTCCTGGCACCAACACCAGGAGGAACAATCAGCTAGCCTAAGAAGGGCAACCTAGGCCACATAACGATGATGAGAACGCCTCAAACCTGCATAACATCATACGCACGGTCTTTGGTAGGCCTGTCACTTGGGACACTTCGAGTGGTCGGAAGTATTTATGTTCAATCTTATCATACTTTGGTGAACAAATAATTTTGACTAAAAATAAACCGAAACACTCTCAAAGACTGAATAAAAAAGGAGAATTAGATAAAAGAAAACCCTTGGAATGAAGGAAAAAACCACTACTACATGGAGATCCTTCCATGTCGCTCTAACCTGGAAAGTTATTGACATCAGTCAAGATATCAACGTCTATGTGAGGAATGTTGTAAGTCCCCAAACGACATGGAATGACATGGAAAACTATTGACGTTGCAAACGACGTGAAATGTCTTCAATGTCGGTTGTTTTTTAAATGACATTAAAGCTAATTAAAAAATTAAAAAAAATAGATAAATCATCAAGTTAACACCTCTTCCGCAGCTTTCCCAAATAAAGCTAATCAAAAAATTAGAAAAAGCAGAAATATATTATTTTTTGCTTCCACTTCTTCTGCATCTTTCCTAGAAAAATCATCAATTTAACAAATAAAAATAAAATCAATAAGCCTCCTCGTTTTTACGCCTAAGAACAAGAATGAGTAAATCTTAATCAACAGGAAACCATCAAAACTGCAAAATTTAAATAAATTGATAAATATTAAATTTGTAAAACCATACATCCAAATAAAAGAAGCTCTATATTATCTTCCCTGCAATTGATGATCATAAACTTCAAGCTCTGCAGGACAATAAACCAAAATTAAGCTCCAAGAATTCAAGGGGCTTCAACAACTGCAAAAGATTAAAAGAAAGGTGTAAATATATTATATACTATTATATATATGTGTACGCCAGATTGAACGGCAAATGAACTGAAAAGAAAATTACCAAGACAATTAATACGAATGACTAAAAAGCAACACAAGTTGATAGAAAAGATTAAGTAGAATTGTTAATATTTGTTTCCTTTGAGATCAACTCTCAATGAAGAACAAACCTGGCCAATCTCAGGGAGGGAACAATACTAAGCCCATCCCCGCTACGTGTCCATGCATGCCCTATGGCTCTATTTTGTACTTACGTGTCAGCCATCAACACTAGCACTCTTAAGCTTATCATCCAATAGTTCTAATTCTAGTGCGAGTGCTTATCACACCTATAGTTGTGGGTCTAGTATCTTACTAACCTATGAACTCAATCAATTATAATACAATCATCTCTAACGACCCGTGACACAAACTAATTAATTAAAGAAAAAAAGGTATATGTAGTGGAACAAAGTATGAAGCCATCAAAACTAAGAGCTTCCTTGCATACACCTGGTGCCTCCTAAACTATATCATAATGGCTCCATAGGGTCATCACATAGTAATAAAACATGAAGAAAAAAAAAAAATCTTGCACATTGTAACGACGCTATTTACATGACCGTTATTTAATTACTTAAAATATATTATTTTGATTACTTAATTTTGTAGAACATTTTTTTTTATATCTATCTTTTTAAAGGTTAATTTTTCTAGTAAGTTTTAATTTAAAAGTATTTTCTTTTTATTGTAATAGAAATAGTAACATAATATAAAGGTTTAACAGTAATCCAAAACATACCCAGTTCTAGAGTCATACAATTATATATAATATCAAAATAGTCATAATTATAAAAAAAAATATGCGGAAAATAAGCCCATGATATCCATTTACCATGATTTCACGCTAATCGTATGCCACTTCGCCACCATCCATTAAACATTACTAGCAGGTTGTTTACTTACAGTATGAATATTCTTGAATGAGGTTTCACTTAGCAAGTTGGAATAATAACTTGCAAAACATTTGAAATAGCATGTAATAACAATAAAAATGCATGTATTGATTATGTTTAGTTATGATATTGTCTTGTTACTTTTCAGGCTCGATTAGTCATACTAGTTGCACGCGATTAATAGGATGTTAAGGTTTATAAGGTCTCAATAACATAGTGGCCTAGTTTAGTTTATCGTTTATTTTTAAATCTTAAACCTCCTTATAGGTTGAGAGGTTGATACGATTCTCTTAGTTAGTTCATCCTTAAAAGTTTCACTTGTCAATTTAGTGAGCATGCAATATGACATGGCATAGCATACTATGAGTAGAACTTAAACATGCTTACTACTCCTAGAAAAAAAAAATATTTTAAACTATTTATACTATAGGCGAAATTCTTACTTATCTATTTTAATAAAGTAGGCTTCCCTACAAGTCCTAAATTCCCTTTTCTCTAATGGAAACAAACCTGTACAAAATACCCATTAAGAGTGTGAAAGAATACTTTACATTATGCTATTTAGATTTTAGTATAAATGTTGACATTTTGAGCACTATTCCTATTTGTATTTTCTTTCAATCAAAGGAGCACAAAATCACTATTTCTATTACAAGGATTAATTATTTTATTCAATCCTCATAATTTTAATTTTTCCTTAGGTTCTATTAGTTCATATTAAAATTGATAATTAATTAAAAATAATTAATTAATTATCTATCGTCACTCAGTCTATATGACCTTAATCAACTAAATTAGATATTTCCTAAATTCATGATTCTTAAAATAAGTTCTAATTAACCAAATTCTTAATTTATTAATAAGCTCTTAATTGGTTCTAAGCCCATTAAGCCCAAAAATGATCCTATGACATCCAATACACTGTATTGTTTAAAATTATGACTCGAGTGGCTTTTTAGACTAAAATGGGCATTGGACCCATACCTAGCATCATGGTACTAAGACTTTAGTGTATCGGGTTTCTATGATAGCTGTTTTAATCTCAAATTAAAAACTATTAAAATTTATCCTTAGAAAATCTCATCCGTATAACTTAAAGTCTTCAAACAAAAATGGCTCTATTAATTAATGCCCATACCTAGCATCATGGTGCTAAGACTTTAGTGTATTGGGTTTTTATGATAGCTGTTTTAATCTCAAATTAAAAACTATTAAAATTTATCCTTAGAAAATCTCATCTGTATAACTTAAAGTCTTCAAACAAAATGGCTCTATTAATTAATGCCCGAAATTGGTAACAAACTAAATCTTGGGCTTATATATTCTTTCTAGAGCACTCTAAATTCTTGGTTTGTTGAAAAATAGGGTTCTATAGTCATGCTATCTTTGTTTATAGAAACTAGGACTGGAAGGAACTTTTTTGATTAGTTTTAGAAACTTACCATGAAATTATATGTTAAAGATAATTTTTTCTTTTAGAAGTTTTCTCCATAAAAATTACTTTCTTCAAATATGTGACTTAATGATTTTTCATGCTCCTTTTGAAGTCTTTGTTAGCGTTTTAGGCCTATTTATTTCTTGGCTAAACTTACAAACTTTACCGATTAAAAATTTTGGATTGTTTTTATAAATCCCAATTAAAGTCCATTTTAAAGGTGGATTTTTACAAAACTTTCTCTACAAAAGTTCTTCATTTTATTGACAACTAAAACTTTTGTCTTTGGAAAAAATTACAACTCAGTCTCGAAATGACCTAAAACTTAAAAACTGTTTTCAGCCCAAAAATACAGTCTTTGGATAGTTTTGGAAAACTATTTGGATGTAGATTTTAGGAAAAGTTTATTCACAAAAATTGTATGCCTCGTCGAAATCTAAAACTTTTATGTTTGGCGAAATGTGAAATTTAGACCTAAGATATTATGAAAAAGCCAAAATAATGACAGCATTCTAAAACCATTTTTGATAGTTTTTCACAAATTGCTTTTGAGCAATTTTGGGACCGCTTTGGTGCATTTTTTTAGACTATTTCGAGCAGTCTGTAAAAACTACTGGGAAAGTCTATTTAGAGTCAAATCCACATTTTTGCTTAGACACGAGGTTTTGTTCAAATCGTTGAAAACTAAGGCCCCGTTTGGTTTTATTTTGAAAATTTTTGAAAATATTTTTGCATGCTATTATTTCAAAAACACTATTTGCACAATTCTCCCAAAATTCTTATTTTTCAAAACAAAATTATTTTTACCCATTTTAAAAACACTACCAAGCAAGCCCTAAAAGTTTCATGTTTGGAAAAGTTTTAAAAATTGACTCTAAGGCCTCTGTTTATGCATTCAAAGTTTGTGGAAAATTTTTTCACAAACCAAAACTTGCAAAAACATAAACCTATCATGCAATTACTAACTTTTTACATCACATATATAGACAAACTAAACTAAACAACACATAAATAATTGTTTCAAACCCTTTCCTCACCCAATCATCAAATCACTCATAAAATTGTAAATTTTAACCTTAGAAAATTTAAAGGAAAAAGTTTAGAATCCTTACCCTTGATGATAACCTATTAGTGGGTGATCTAATGCCATTAATTCCTTCTTTCCCTCTCTTGTTTCAAACACTAAAACATAAACTTAACCATATAAAAATCTAACTTTGTTTGGTCTCTATACAAAGGCCATCTAAGGGAAAATACTTTCTGTTTCTTAGTTAGGAAATGAAAAGAAAAGTGTGGGAATTACCTTAATCAAAATACTTTAAATCCTCCTATTTTTTCCTTCTTTTATCCCTTGCTAGGTATTGTAATAACCGCTATTTTCTTTAACTAATGATATGTAACGTTTAACGATTTTATGCATCACATGAATGAAATTATGATTTAGAAGCATGTTTTGTGTGAAAATTTTAGCGTGATATTTATGATTATAAAATTTATTATAAAATAATGATTTTTTTATGCAGTAGATGGACTAAGGAAATTCCAACGACATAAAGTGCCTAATGAATGATTACTATGATTTCTCATTTGCATGTGATATTCTGATCTTTTGATTTTTTGAGAGATTTGTTTTTAGAAATTATTTGACTTTAGAAATCATTTTGTTCAAGTTTGGAAAAGTTTCAACATTTTCAGAGTTTTGGAAAAAAAATTTTTAAAAAAAATTTCTGAAAAATAATTCTAAAAAAATGGAGGGGGGCTCTTAAAACGACATATCATTTTTGAGAGCTAGCTACCCAAAACGACATGTCATTTTGGAGGCAAAAATGCAAAAAAAAGGGCCGTCACTAGCTTTACGACCAACCAGGTTGTAGAGGGTGCACATGGATTCCAAATCCATTTATTAATGATTTCTATTAAACTTTATGTATCCCAAACCTCTTTTCAACTAATCTAAACTATCATTTAAGTAATTGAAGATAAATTTTTTTTGAAGAAAATATGGGCACCATTCCTTCTCCATCCAGCACCCATGCATACGAAGCATCCCCACCACCTCCATCTTTTATTCCATTCCTTATTTTCGGCTAGGAATAATGCTAGACAATGTCATAGTGTCCACCAAAAGTAGAGGAACAATTATTTTCTTTCCTCCTACGTCTCCATCAATGCCTTCCACTATTTCTTCCACAACCACCTCACTTACCACACTCCTCACCTCCCACGTTCTTGTCTCTCTCTAGGCTGAGTTTCTTGTTGCAGCAGGGTCATACCATAGACAAAAACATATTTTCCCCAACCTTTTTCTCCCTCTTCCTTTCTTTCTCACATACTCCCTCTCATACACTCATGGCTGAGACAATTTAAGAACACACAGCACACCTTCGACCAACTTACACCACCCATTGTATGCCTATAAACCTCTAACCTCGACACTACCAAGCACCTCTAAGTCAAGCACAACACATTCCTTCAAAACCAAAAGTTAAATGGATGAGTTATGTTGTATTTTGCTGAAACTATTGTTAGGCCGAAACGAAGTTTTCGACCACATTTTGAGGTCAGTTTTCTATCTATTTTTATTAAAAAAATTTACTATAATATTATGGTGTTTGTGAGAATAATTTTATGTGATTTAATGTTTAATTGTGTTTAAGAAACAAAATTTTTATGAATATTATTTTTAATCCTTTTTTAGGCAAAAACCTGTATTTTGAGATTTTTCTAGGAAGAATACACATGAGATTTTGAGAAAATTCCTTTTGAGTATTGTTTATATATATGTTAAACATCTCCCACAAAAATTTTGGATTCATATAAGCTATTTTTTTTTTTTTTTGAGAATTTATACTAAATGTTGTTCTTATGGTCTTCAAACTGCCTTTAAATGCGATGATTTGTTTGATGATGCTATGGGATGTGTTTAATGCTAAAAAAAATTGTAAATACTCATTTGTATGTCTAGTTTATGTTTACAAATTTTTAGTTTCATATATGTGCTAAAAATAAAGAAATAAATTGTGGAATGAACACTACTCACTATTTTGATATTTTTACCGCAATGTTTTTACAAAAGTTAGTATATTTGAAAAAATACTTAGATTGATCCAAACATTATGAAAATAAATCTATTACTATATATGGATGTTAAAAATCTTATAATAAAATTTCAAATCGATTAAAATTTTATGTGATTTTAGAAAATCCGTTGATCATTGATTGCCTGTTTATAGTTTACTATGGCAGATTATCTTTATGAATTCTAAAATGTAAGAAAAATGCTTATACTAGTTCAAATTTGATGAAATTAGTTCCGATAGTAAGTCCAAATGTCTTGTATGTTGCATAAAAATTTCAAGGCTATTAGAATTTTGATTAGTTTTTATAAAATTCATTTATTGTTATTGCCTAAACTGAAATTCTAGTAATAGAGTCATCACTTGTAGAACATAAAATGATAGCTTATATTAATCCAATTATGATGAAATTAAATCTAATAATTCTTGTCGATCTTTATAATATGTGGTAAAAATCTTGTCATTTCAAATTTCTGTGATTTTTAAAAATTCATGGAACGCAGGCTGTCCATAATGTTTGTCCAAAAACATAGTTGTGTCTTGGAAAATATGAAAATAGTACTTAGATTAATTCAAAAGTCGTGAAATTTATTCTGATGATATGCATGCATCCTATGAATGTTGTGCTAAAATTTAAAAGCTATTGGGATTTTATATGATTTTATAAAAATCATGGTGTGTTGGTTGTAGGATTGAAATATTAAGCCTGCCTAAAATGTGATAATAGTGTTAGCTAGTTTAAGTGGTCACGTATAGAATTGCTTATTGTAAAGATGATAAATGTGATGCTTTAAGTATGTTCTTATCCTAATAATGTTTCCATTATCACCATTTTATAATATTAAAGACGTTTGAGGTACTTAAGTCGTTGGAAGTAGAGAGAAAACCATCCGTTTGTAAGAGGTTAAGTAAAATTACTACAAGTCAAGTAAGTACATACTCACATATAACATGATTAAGGATTGTGAAAAGTTTTAAGAAATATTATGTGTTATTATATTATTAATGTTTATGCATTTCTCATTTAAAAGATTCCTTTTTCCATGGTTTTGAGGAACATCTTTTTACAGAAGTTTTCAATGTTTATTTCATGATGCATAAGACATTTTCACAAAAGCGTATGCATATATATGTATCATATAATTAAGGCATTGCACACATAACGATGATGTTTGTCCTACAAGGTGGACTTATCACGTTTGGTTTGGGATTAGCTACCCCCCTCCTCTTGTGATGGCGTGCCATAATGATGTTCATGGTGCAATGTCAGGGCCCTAAAGAAAAAATAAATGTTTTAATATGCAAAAAAAAAGAAAAGGAAAGATATGTTCTTACAAAATGTGCTTTATGCACTATGATGACTATATCAAAGATGAAATGACTCATGCTATTGTTAAAATTTTTATAATGTTTTATGAGATCATGTAATATACTTACTAAGCTTAATGCTTACCTAAGTTAATTATGTTGCAGATAAGGGTAATGCTACAGCTATAGATGGAGGATGGGTAAATAGATGTGTGGTACAAGGATGGTGGTGTTGGATCAAGGAGTTACAACATGAAATGAAATTATAATAATACAAATTTAAATTTATTTTCGCAAATTATGGGATGGTTTGTAATAATTTATAGGTTTTAATTTATTTTCATGATATATATTTATTATGTTAAAATAACTATTTTTGCTGATAGTCGGTTAGCTGAATACATTGGGTATTCCATCGGGCTAACCAAGGAAGAAAACCTTTTAAGATAAGCAAGTATTGATTGTATTTGAATGATGCAATTCTGAGAAGTGCTAGTAATACACATTTAAAAATAATCCAATTGTTTAAAAGTAAATTAAAATTGTAATTCGTATGTTCACATGATAATTTTAATTTAAATAAAAAAATTTACACCGAAAATCCTAAGTTAATAATTAGATAACACTTACAAGTTTAAGTTTTCCTATCAGATAATTAAGAAGTAACGATAAAAGTTAACGGTCGTTGTGACGTCTATAAGGGGGCATTATATGTACTATCCTCTTTTTGCTTGATTTATGATCTTTATGATGGAATTTTTGGAGGGTTTTTGCTTAGAAAAACCTAGTTTTCTTGGGCACACTACAACAAAAACTACATTTAACGACATATTATTGACGACATATATTTTTTAAATGTCGTTAAAAAGTACATATAACGACATCTCCAATAAAAATGTCGTTAATAACATTTGAAACAGTAATTAACGACATCTATATAGATGCCGTATTAAAGATCTCATTTTAACGACAATAGTTTAGTGTTGTTAAATCATTTAACGACAAGTAG
>CAMOHE010036112.1:0-13480 GCA_946598075.1 Artocarpus hirsutus
AAGCACGCCCATTTGGGTTTTGATAAGTTGAGTAATACTTTATGTAATGTGGATACCTAGGAATAATGATGAATGTGAATATTGTATATATGTATATGTATGAAACTTGGTAATGAATAACTATGGTATCCACAGAATATAATAATAATAAATCTCATAATCTGGTATATGATGAAAACTAACTAACCATGCAGGTTTAATGTGGTAAGAATAAAACCTTAAGGTGAGTAATGGTTTTCCCTACTGAGCATGTTGTCGCTCATCCCTGTTATATTCATCTTTTCAAGATTCACTAAGTGTGAGGTGGCTACAAGAAAAATAGTTGGAGAAGCTAGGTAGCTATATTACGTTGGGATGGTTTTGAATGCAAAGAATGATCTTCATGATAATGTAAGCATCGATTGTTATTTTCTGTGACTGTATTAAGATTTGTTGAGGGTTGAATTGATGATGATGACAGTTGTATATTATTAAAATCTAAGGTGCTACATTAAACTGTGGTTTATTTATTTGTTTATGTCTTTATTTTAATTTAAGAGTTTTTATTTAAGTCCCGGGCAAATTACTTTGACGATTTGTATTTATTTTCTAATCTTTATTTTATTTAATAAAAACTGTTAACCCCCACTTAGGGGTGTTACAAGGAATTAGATCCAAGAATGGCAAGCAGGAAGCCAGGATACTGACAGGTGAATGGTGAGTCTCCATGAGCATCCTAGGTTAGTAAAGTGAGTGAATAGATGGCAAGCTAGACAGGGTTATCAAACTCTTAATCTCGATAATCCAGATGGACACCCATTCACTAACAAGGTGATGGCTAAACCCTTACCACATAAACTTAAATTGTCAAACATCCCTCTTTTTGACAATAAAGAGATCTAGATGACCATGCACAGCTCTTTAATTCCTTTATGAGTCTACGTAGGGCCCTTGATGCCATAAAGTGCTAAGCTTTCAATGCATTACTTAGTGGACTGGCACGACATTAGTTCAAGAATTTAAGATTTGTGAAAGGTTTTTCTATTTGAGGTTGGGTAAGTTTTTGTTTTTTTAGTGTTTGTTCCTTTTTAGAAGAACAAATTACACGAAAGCACCTCAAATGTACCATGTTATTAAAAATGTCCTCCAATAAACCATTTATTAAAACTTCCCTATGAGGATTTATTAAAAGACTAAGTTACCCTTCCTCCTGTTCACTTATGCAGGATGCCAAAATGGAACCTATCAAGTTTCGTCTTAGAACCCGTCAAACTCCGTCATGGAACCTGCCAGGTTTTGTCACAGAACACTTAAACCTACCTCCAGCCGTTGGCGTGGGGTGCCAAATTGGAACCTAATAGGCTCTAAAATGGAACCTATTGGATTCCAACATCTTTTTGTTGCAATTGTTGTTGTCGTGTTGCTGTCACCTTTCTTTTGGGCATTTTCTTGCTCATCTTTCTTCAAAATTTGGAAATTCCTCTTTATGTGGCTCAGCTTGCCATAATGATGGTAGTTAAAACTTTTGCTTTAGGATTTCAAGCTCCTTCTAGATTTGTCATTCTGCTTTCTCCATCCTCAATTTTCGCTTCTCCCCTAGTTCTCTATAACGAGGGTTTGTGGCACACCACCTTGTGCCTTGTTCTGCTTTTCAAACGATATGAAGGCTTCCACTAGAACTTCAAACATTAACTTATCTTTCCCGTAAATAGAAGAGGTGATGAGGTGGTCATATAAAGAAGGGAGCTTTGCCATTAGAAGTACTGCTTTTTCTTTATCGCTGAATCTTACCCCAAATTTTGACAGTTGAGAGACCATGCTATTGAAATTGCTTAAATGTTGTAGGATGTCGGTATTTTTTAGCATTCGCATCCTATATGATTCCTTCCATAAGTAAAACATGTTCGAAAGATTCTTCAATATGTACAATTTTCTAGCATCTCCCATGTTTCCTTGGCGATCTTGCACTCCTTGGACTCAATGTTTTGCAAAACACTATCTGAAAGATTTAAACAAATTGTACTAGCCATAATTTCATCCTACTTTTCCCAATCTTCATCCTTGACTGTTTCAGGCTTTTTCTCTTTGCCTAATAGGGTCTTGTGGACTTTCTATTAAATGAAAAGATCCTTTATTCTCTTTGCCAAAGAGAAAAATTGTTGCTAACGGTGAACTTCACGATCTCAACCTTTTGAACTATCATTTTTTTCTACAGTAATCGTACCAAAAATGATGGCTCTAGTACCAATTGGGAATTATGGGCAAAATCCAATTCCTCTTCTAGGATCTACTTATGTGGAATAATAACAAAGAAATAGGAATAAAAAGATTTTTACGTGGAAAACCTTAAAATGGCTAAAAACCATAGTGTTGTCTAAAGACAATTAGAAAATCTCTCCATTATTTTAAAATAATGGGTACAAAATAAACTCTCAAGTTTACAACAATTACCTAAGGTATACTCACAAAAATTACTCACACACACACAGAGTATGGTAATCTTATTATTTTTCTCTCGCACTCACTAAGTGTGGTAACCTCCCAAAAACTTTCTCCGTAAGATATTATCTCTCACTCTTTCTCATGAGAACTCCTTTTATTTTATCTCTACTTCCTCTTAATATCTAAGGAATGCCTTGGGATTGGATGCACCAAATAAGGGGTGGAGGCATGTATTTATAGCCTCCTCTATTGCCTTTGAAAAAGCTCCCTCCGTTGCCTTTGAAATTCAATAATGGAGGTTTTTAAAATGGAGGCTGATTTGGTACCAAAGTTACATGCCTCTTCTTTTGACTTTTAATTGTGGGTAAAATCACCCAGAACGCCTCTCTTGAACTTTTATTTTCTTTTAAATTTGTATATGAAGTTTAATTAAACTAGTGTTTCACTCCTCTTAAAATTGTATTTAGTCCCTGTTGGGGTATGCTCGATGCATTTTTTGAAGAGCTCACCTCGGCTATCTGACCACCTTACTTAGATAGATATCATTTTTGGAGCTTACACAACTCCTAGTTGATCGGTGCATTATCCCAAGGAGCTTCCTATGGCCTTCTTTCATCGCCATTCAAGATTTTGCTTCCTTGGGAAGAACGTGTGCTCGGGACAAGTAAATGTAATCTAAACCAGGTAAATAACTCATTCCTAAGGCCACCACATGGCCTCATTATAGCCCTTGGATGAATGGTTGTCCATCTTTTAAGATTATGACACTTGTCATCTAACCCCTGATACCATCATATGGAGCAGTAGGTCAAGGGCCAAAACTCACTTTACACCTGGACCAACAGATGGGCTATAAATAGGAGAACTCACTCTTCCACCAAGGTAAGTGGACTCTCTCATACCTTACTCTAGTCTCACTCTAGGCCAAACAGGTACCTAATTTGAGCATCAGAAAGCCCTTGGCCAATGCCGTTGACCTCCAAAGCATCTGCTTTTCTTTTTATAGGTTCCCTTTGGGAAGCCGAGACAAGCAAAACAGGTAGATTGACCACCATGTGTAGCCATGCATGGTGTTGATTGATGGCAAGATATCAATATTTTGGTGCTAGAAGGAAGGCCTCATGCCCTAACAGCATTACCTTTTAACATCGCTACAAGAGGACACACTTGAGATGAAGCACCCCGACGAGAGGGGTCGGGGAATGGCCAAAACCGTAACCCAAGCAGACCTCAAGGCAAACCCCGTGTGGCCCAGTCCCAATTAGGAGGGCAAGCTAGGGCGGGTAGAGCAGCTCTATCGACCGAGGATTCAATTCAAGAACTAATCGAGGTAGTACGACTACTTATGGAGCAAATGGCACAATAGTAGGTGTGACAACAACCGCCCCTGATACTCCTTCCACCAACTTAGAAAAACTAGGCAAGTGGTTGAGCAGGGCCGATGGACAGGTCCTATAGTGAAGGAGACTCCATGTATGACAAAACCCAAGCCTCAAAGAGTGCCTCTTGAAGCAAGTGCTTAATCAATGATGGTTGGCTCGGGCCTCGAGATGGCCACTATCGCTCCCCACAAGGCTCCCAGGATTCAATCTTCAAATGGCTCAGAAACCTAGGAATTTTCCTTGCTAGAGACCTACAAGAAGCTCAAGGTAATGACAGGGTAAAAGGTAGAGCCCCTACCAAGTAGAGCTGCCCAAAGCTACTAATAGTCTAAGGCTACATGACCTACAACGACAGATATACCAAATCATAAATAGCCGTTATAGGGTTGATGAGGGTGGCATGCTTGACCTGCCCTTTACTGATGCAATCATGAGGGCTTCCACACCAAAAAGTTCAAGGAACCACAAATTAAAGCATATGATGGGATAAAGGATGCAGATGCCTAGAATTTTATAGGGGCTACATGAAGTTTTAGAACACCAGTGACATAGCAATGTGCAAGGCATTTTCATTGACTTTGACTGGCTCTGCTCGCCAGTGGTTCAAGCACATCAAGTCGAGTATTATGGGCTAGTTTTGGCCACTCTTTAAGGCATTTTTGATAACTTTTAACCCATCTAGGTCAAGAAGGAAGGAGGTTACTCATCTTTATGCTATGAAGCAAGGAGATGAGAAAGTGCGAGATTATATCAACCACTTCACTCGAGCAGCTTTGGAGGTGAGACACATCGAGGTTGAAACCCTTAGGCATGCTTTTAGTGAAGGGTTGCAAGATAAGGGCTTGCTTTGGTCTTTCAACCTAGAACAACTGACCACCTTTTTTTCGAAAGCTTGCATACACGTAAAAACATGTAGATTCTCTAGACTATATAAACATGCCATTGAGACAGAGAAAGGAGTAGTAAGAAAGGAAATCCACCCGACCAAGGAGAAGCCAACCAAAGCAAAAAGCCAAAAATGACAAGTCAAGAGTTTTGACTAGGAATTTCCAAAGCTATAAACCTCTGATTGCCACGATTGACGAGTTGTTGAAACAGGTGAACAACCACAATCTGTTGGTGGACCTACCGCCTGTGAAGGGGAACCAAGCAAAACGAGACTAGAATAAATCCTGCAACTTCCACAATGACTTCAGGTACAATACACAGGATTGCATTTAGGTAAAAGATCAAATTGAGAAAATCATCCGAGATGGACACCTTTGGGAGTTTGTTGAACGAGTTCTCACCCTTAGCAACAATGCTAGGAGAAACAACCCAGCTACCAAGGAAGGCCAATCGAGAATACTAAATGTTGGTGGTATAAACACCCCAAACCCATCAAACATTTTGCATACGATCTTCGAGAGGCTAATTACCGAGCATACAGCTAGTGGTCGGTAGGCCTATGTCCGAGAAGCCTGGTTGGTTGAAAGGGGAGATCTGATGAATATATCTAAGCATATTAACAAGATATGCCCACAGGAAGACATTACCATTACCTTTATGGAGGAGGAGGCAGATAGGTTTATCCACCTGCATAACAACACCTTGGGGTGCGAGCTCCAAATTGAAAACAATGAAGTTCGATGGGTACTTATTGATAATGGCAGCTCGACAAACATCCTATTCAAGCAAGCCTTTAACAAGTTGAATATTAGCAACACAATGCTTATCACGGTATGAACTCCGCTGTATGGCTTCTCAGGAGAGTGTGTCCAAGCAGTGGACCAGATTTGTTTGCCAGTTACCTTTGGCGAAGATCGCACTCGGGTTACATGGTTGGCCGAATTCCTAGTAGTTGACAAACCATCCCAACACAACATCATCATCAGGAAACCATCTCTTAATGCACTGAAAGCTACAGTCTCCACCTACCATTCGACGATGAAGTTCCCTGCAGAGAATAGAGTCGAAGTGATAAGGCCAAAGTAAAAGGACTCCAAAGACTATTATGTTAAGGCTATGAAGGAGGCAACAACTTGACAGACGAATTTATTAGCCATTTACAAAGTGGACGAAATTGTGTTCCTTGTTAAGGAGGGAGCGAAAATGTTGTTCATGTTAGAAAAATAGTACGCAGTGGAATTTTAAAAATTTTATATCAGAGTATTTTCCAAAACATAAGTTTGACATGCTATATGCATAAATTAATCAGATCCTACTAACCTTTGTGTGCCGAAAGCTCCTACAATCAATGAAGAGAAGTAACGTTCTAGAAGGACCTCAACCAACTGGCTTTCTTTGCTATTATCTATCCACGATCGAAGTGAGTGTGGGCTCACATGTATTGCTCTTCCACCAGGTGAGTCTCCTTCCAACCAATTGAGAGAACCCAAAGCTAGTGTTTGTGATTTGTGAATAAGAGCTCTAAGGGAGTTTTTAGATTCGCTCCAGTAAAGTATCACTCTTAATCTCTCACTTGATCTAAATAACTTATGAGACTACTCCCTATTTATAGAGGTTGGATCTAGCGTCAGTCCTTATCAGATAAGGTGTCAAAAATTCAAATCAAAATCAAATTCAGATCAATATCGGATAAAATCCGTGTAAAAACACATGATTTTTATTTCACACATAGGCAGGCCGATCTGTCTAATAAGCAGGCCAAACTTGCCCCATCAACAGGCCAAACTTTGGGATCGGTATGCCGAATTGTCGAAAAAAAAATCTCTACGAATCTTTTATTTTTCACCCGAGATTCTATAGGATAAAGCCTCAGTTTTAATTCAAATAACCCAATAGAAAAGTTATCTAATTAAAACAACTTTATCTAGATAATCTCTAGGATAATAAATAAATTCCTAATAATTCTATAAGTTTATCTTGATTTAATTTATCCAAAATTAGATCAACTGATAACAGACAAGAATTACCCGATCCTAGTAATTCAACAAGTTTATCTTGAATGACAAAATTAATTCAACCAATAAACAGACGTGAATTATTTGATTCTTCAAAATTGCAACCAATTTAATAAATCTGACATAAGTCATCAGTTATTGGAAAAGCATGTCGTATCATTACAGGATTTTGTGAGCTAGCAAAGAGGACCAAATGGACCTATATAGTTCAAGCTCCCAATAATTATAAAACCCAATATCCCAGATATACATTTTATAATTATCAACTTCAACGCTACTCCACTAAAAGCTTGGAGCTGCACTTTTAAACTCTAGAGAATTACAAAGCCCGTATAGCTAAGTCTCCATGACATATCATAATGTACCGTATCCCTATAGGATTATCCATAATCGGCTTAAGAACAAGTTCTGTCTCACCTTCCTGATTATTTTTATCTTACGTTCCATTATCTCACCATTGAAAAACTTACCATCTAAAGATGGTATACCATTCGATTACACCTATGTATCCAAATGGTTGAGCGCTCTAGTTTTCCAATTAAGGATAACGCATATAATACGATATCACTACTCCTAAAAAGGAGCTATAGATTCCATATCTATAAATAATAGGTCTACGTTATCAAGAGTCATGCCTCCAACGTACCAGCATGCATACCACTATTAAAATGTGGGTGTCACTCTTTGGTACATCAAAAGATGCAAGTCAAGACAACGGGCCGACTACTCATCTCAAGATTAAGATACAATACAAATGATTGTCTAAAGTGAATCGATTTGTTGAGACAGAATTATTAATCCAAATAGATTCACTTCATGTCCCAATCTAACACATCGTCACCTATGACAACGTGCCAATGATTCTATTCACGAAATCCACCTCCGATGATCAAGACAAACCATCTCCCAATAGGGATATAGACAACATAACAATCTTTACATGAATAAAGTGCCCAACTTTATTCCCTCGATTGTGGATCTAATGATTTAGACCGTCACCTTAAGAATCGTGTCTTCCGCATAATCTGTATATCATATGCCCAATTTTTGAAGGTTTAGAATGACAGTCTCAAACTATTGTTTGCTTAACATACATTCAACAAATATGAATATAAAGAGGACAAGATTTGGTATATAAATAATAAATGAATTCTTTATTGATAAAAATGTCTCCAAAAACATATTACATTTTTACTCCTTAGGGCATACATGCCTAACAATCTCCCATTTGCACTAAGTGAGTAAATTTGACAAATCTGGCATCCCAATAGCTTCCACATGTCTCTTGAAGACTCTCCCAAAAAGTGCCTTTGTGAATGGATCAGCTAAATTGTCCTCTGCCGTAATTTTGCATGCCATGACATGCCCGCCCTTGACGAAGTCCTTTTATCACATAATACTTTTGATCAATATGCTTACTCTTCTTCTGAAATCTTGGTTCCTTAGCATTAGCTACCGCCGCACTGTTATCACAGTACAGTGATACCGCCTTATTCATACCAGGAACTACCTCAAGATCCCGAAGGAACTTGCGAAGCCACACTGCTTCTTTCGAAGCATCACTACCTGCCACATACTTGGCCTCCATCGTTGAATCCTAAGTACAAGCTTGCTTCACACTTCTCTAACTGATGGCACCGCCGCCCAAAGTAAACACAAAACCTGAAGTCGATTTCCTAGAATCCAGATAGGATTGAAAATCTGAGTCAGTATATCCTAGAGGAGTTAAGTCCTCATCCAAATACACAAGCATATACCCTCGAGTCCTTCTCAAGTACTTGAAAATATGCTTTACCGTAACTCAAAGGTTCGGTCCTGGATCTGCCTGAAATCGACTTACAATCCCGACCGTATAACAAATATCCGGTCGTGTGCAAAGCATGGCATACATGAGACTACCCACTACCGAAGCATAAGGTACCTTCTTCATGTATTCTCTTTCTTCCTCAGACTTTGGAGAGTCTTTTTTAGAAAGAGTGATTTCAGACCTAGATGGTTGCTCACCTTTCTTGGAATTCTACATTGCAAACCTCTTGAGAATTTTATCTATGTAGCCGTCCTTGGACAAAGCTATCATTTTGTTCCTCCTATCCCAAAAGATCTGGATACCGAGAACAAAATTAGCCTCACCCAAGTCCTTCATGTCAAACTACTTAGTCAACCATAATTTGACTAATGACAATGCCCCAACATCATTGCCAATTAACAGAATGTCATCTACATAAAGCAGTAGAAAAACCACCTTCCCATCCTTAATGTGTTTGTAAACACATGGCTCATCCACATTTTGTGAGAACCCATAAGTCTTGATCACCTAATCAAATCTTATGTTCCGAGAACGAGAAGCCTGCTTAAGTCCATAAATTGACTTTAGCAGCTTACAAACCTTACCCTCTTGACCCTTGACCTTGAATCTGTCTGGTTGTTCCATACAAATGGACTCATCAAGATAGCCATTTAGAAAAGTCGTCTTGACATCCATCTGCCAAATCTCGTAATCGAGAGCGGTAGCTATAGACAAGAGAATCCGAATGGACTTAAGCATGGCCATAGGCAAAAATGTTTCCTCGTAATCGATTCCTTCCTTTTATGTGTAACCCTTAGCTACTAGTCTAGCCTTAAAAGTTTCGACCTTTCCATCCACTCCTCTATTCCTCTTGTAGATCCACTTACACCCTATGGGTTTTACCCCTTCGAGAGGATCCATAAGCTCTCAGACCTGATTAGTCTCTATAGAATTCATTTCTGTGTTCATGGCCTCTGTCCAAAGTTTCGAATCAACATTCTCCATAGCCTCTATGCAAGTATAAGGATCCTTGTCATGTTCATCCGGTTCAGCTAAGAAAGCCTCACCATTGAACATATACCTTTCAGGTTGACACCCAATCCTCGTACTACGCCTAAGCCCCTTAGGTTATTGTTTAGGTTCATTTGGTTTTTCTACACTGATCGGAATGATTTCATTTGGAACCTTTGGAGTGATTGGATCACTCCTTTATTCCTCAAGCACCATTTTGCTTCAAGGCTTAAAGTCATCCATGTAACTCTCCTCAAGGAAAGTTGCATTAGTTGAACCACGATTTTATTTTCCTTTGGGTTATAGAAATAACCCCCTTTAGTCCCTTTTGGATATCATACAAACATGCAAACTTCCAAACGTGCTTCCAACTTATTTGCATCCTTAAACAGGACATGAGCCGAGCGTCGCCATATGCGAATATGGTTTAAGGATGTCTTCTTGCCTGTCCACAACTCGTGAGGAGTTTTAGGGATCAATTTTGAAGGCACATTGTTCAAAAGATAACATACAGTTTGTAATACATATCCCCAAAAGGATAAAGGCAATGATAAACAACACATCATGGACCTGACCATGTCCAATAAAGTCCTATTCCTTCTCTTTGCTATGCTATTCTACTGCGGAGTGTTCGGCGCATTCAAATGGGATAAAACCCCATTCTCTAATAAGTGTCCTAGAACCTCATCAGAAAGGTATTCTCCACCTTGATTGGATCGAAGTACCTTTATGGGTCTACCCAATTGTTTTTCCACTTCAGGACGAAACTCCCTGAACTTGTCAAAAGTTTCGCTTTTGTGGTGCATTAGGTACACATACCCATACGTTGAGTAATCGTCAATAAAAGTGACGAAGTACTCATACCTTCCTCGTGCTTGGATGTTCATCGGTCCACAAACACCAATATGCACACATTCTAGAACCCCTTCGGCCCTATTGCCCCTAGACTCGAATGGTCTTTTGGTTATTTTACCCTCCAAACAAGATTCACATTGAGGTATAGATTCCACCTTTAAGTGACTTAAAGGTCCATCCCTTACCAACCTTTGAATCCTGTTTAGGTTAATATGACCAAGGCGCAAATGCCAAAGATAAGTCTTATTAGAGTGAGAAGTTTTAAGTCTTTTAGAGTTATTATCATTTATCTCAACATTAAGCAGTAAGTCCATCTTAGGTTTGATAAAATATAGATTATTTTGTATCCATCTAGAACAGATAAAAGATTTGTTTTTACGAATCACCACTTTATTATTAAAAGAAACCAAATAGGAGTCTTTAAAAAGACAAGATACATAAATTAAATTCCTTTTAAATTTAGGAACATAAAAACAATCTTGGAAAATTAAATTCCTATAAGTATCAAAATGAAGATAGACGTCTCCCACTGCTTCTGCTAAGACCAAAGATCCATCGCCCATCCGAAATGTGAAGTCTTCATGAAACAGACTTCTCGTTTCTTTGAACCCCTGTAGAGAAACACAAACATGATTAGTTGCACCGGAATCTATGACCCAAATGTCACTAGATTCCTCAACCAAACAAGTTTCTAAATACAGAAGATCACACCTACCTCCTTTGAAAAGGAAGTCCTTGCAATGCTTCTTTATGTGCCCGACCTTCTCACGAAAAAGCACTTAAGCTTCTTCAAGTTCTTCTTCTTCTTCTTCTTGTTATTAGCAGGAATAGAAGACTCATTTTTGGCCCGTTGCTTCTTTCCATTCCCAGAGTTAGAATTGGAACCAGAAGCAACTACCATGTTGGCCTTGCCACCAGCAGGAGACTCCTTGATCAGCAGTTCAAACTCCTGTAACTGTTTCATTAATTCTGTTAAGGTCATATCCCGTCTATAGCTCAAATTAAAAGTAGCTCTAAACGAAATAAACTCCTTAGATAGAGTCTCAAAGACCATAGTCATCTAAGTTTTAGCATCGATGTCGGCTCCATTGGTTTGAGCTTCAGCGAGGTAACCCATGACCAACATCATGTGCTCCTTTATAGATGTCCCTGGCCTCTGCTTACAATTTAAGAGTTTTCAAAGCACCCTTTGCCGCTTTGTTATGGCCTGGCCTCCAAACATGTCTTCAAGATTATCCAAGATCTGCTCACAGTCTCATAATCTTCATGTTGAGCCTGCAGCACATTATTCATGCTGGCTATAACATAGCAACGGGCCTGATTGTTTACATCTTTCCAGCTATCATACTCTTGGAATTGCTCATTAGTTGAGTCTCCCATAGGCTCAGGAGGACAAGGGCTTGTTAGCATAAATTTTAGTTTCTCAAAGGAAAGGACGATATCCAGGTTCCATTTTAAATCGTTATAATTCTCTCCAGTTAATAGGTTTTTGTCAAGTATTGAAGATAAAGTGTTTTTAGACATTTTTAATCTACAATAACGAATCATATACCAAACATAAGCAAACATATCATAATAATTTAGTAAGATAACACAATCATGTAAAACATACAAATGTGTTTATGTGTGAAAGCCTTGAAAATATCACAACCTTACAACGATAATTCCCAACTCATAATTCAACAAGCTCCTAGGGGAGTCATGCCAAATTCAATCAGGAACATGGATCCCCTCTTGATTAATATATGCCATCCAGGACCCATATGATCCAACATATATTAATAATCGTTTCTTTGGCCATTAATTTTATTAACAGAGCTCCTAGGGGAGGTTAATAATAAAATTAACATGAGCATATAACCATCGTTTCAATATTTTATCCATAATTTATAATCACCACCAAGGGGTGTGCAACCATAATTCATGCTAAAATACCTTATCCTCTCAGAGATCCAATCTAGTACATGATAGAATCCCTTCCCAGGGGTTAGGACCACCATGTTCTTCATATGGACCAATGATGGAGGCCTTAGGTCCTCTCTTCGAAAACCTTCTCCCAGTCAATCTTTTGAAATCAAGGTTTTATTTTAAAAGACATGCATGAACAATTTTAATATGAGCAGCACTCCCTATTCTATATGGCATGTTATCAATATACATGGCAAATCATATTATAATGAGACAAGCAAAGCAATTAAGCAAAGGTACAAGCAAAATAATAATAAATAACCGTAATATTATGGTTTCACCCTAGAGAATAGAAAACAAAAAAATCACAAGAGAATAATCGAAACATATTATCGATTTTTCATCCTTGAATCTTCAAGCTGTATCCTTCTTCATGTAATGCTTATCCGAAAGTCTTCAATCCCATATGAATCGAATACTCCAAATTTCCAGTCAAATCCATATTTAATGTTTCTTAGAATTGTCCCAAAAAAAAAAAATTAAATCTGCATGAAAAGTTGCACCTTTTCTGGAGAAATTTCTAGCTCTCTGCCAGCAAGTCGATCTGTGTAATCGGCCTGCCGATCATGACCCACCGACCTGCCGATTCATGACTAATCGACCTACCGAACCAGAAGTTCAACCTGCCTCCAAAGCCACCTGATTTCTGCCTAGCTGACAGCTTGTCGAGCTAGGATTTGGCATGCCGACCGAGCAAAAATCACCCTTTCTAGAAAATACAATTTTAAATGCAATTCATCAATTTTATTTCCAACAATTCAAAAACATAAAATTAGAGACTCAAGAAATACTTGGGAGCACTATCATCTATCTTCTAGGTCCGTCTTCTCAAAATAATTATTTAATTATAAAATTTGTACAAATTTAAAATTAAATAATAATTCCTAGACGGAGATGATAGTCTGCCATCTAATTACATGAAAAACCTAGATACACATTCTAACCTCTAAGGAACCATAACTAGTATAAATTAATTAATTAATAAATAATTAAATAATAATTTAATCAATCATAATTAATTAATAAACATTCACCATATAATCCATGACAACATATAAATATATATAGAAACCTAGAGTGCCAACTCTCTATAAAATTAAATTCAAGCATATGAGAGATAAAGATCACATAATTTATACATATAGCATGATCAC
>CAMOHE010036113.1:2376-26208 GCA_946598075.1 Artocarpus hirsutus
GAGCCCAAGATGCTTGAATCAGCCCAATAAGCATTTCTTTGAATTTCTTCGCACGAGCTCTCGTAACCAGACCAATGGGAACTTGAATTGGATCTAAATATGTCTTATCCCTTATGCTTTTGCTTGTGCTACTGATGCCCTCATCATCTTCACCTTGATGCTTCCTAAGTTATCATCCTGCCTCTGCCTACTGAGCCTATCTTCTCTATTCCCTAAACCACGCCCAAACCTGCCCTGGTTATTAGGTGGAACATCAAACTCCTCCTAGTCATCATCATCCTCTATATCCCCCCATTGCTCACCATGGTGTACACGTCTAGGTTGTCTAATGGGGTTATTTTGGCACTGTCCCCTAGGTGCCCCCTCTTTCAACTTATCCATTCTCTCATGTAAAGGTTCCAATTCAGCTCTCATCATCCTCAATTCCCCCATCAAAGCTTGTAACTGTAGGTTTGGAATGGTTCATTGTTGGACCTCTTCAGTTGAATTATCTTCTGGATTGTGAGACATGTTTAAAGTCTGCAAGAAAAGGTTAGGAATCTCACAAGCACTCCCTTACGTGTTTCACTCAAGAATGATTCGCTCACACTCGTGTTTCACTCAAATTGGCTTTTAACTTGATGTTCTCAACGCTCTTACCTTTTTCCACTTGTTGTGACTTCTCAAATTCTTAATCAGACTCAAGAAACACACAAGATTCAAGCAGCAATTCAAACAAACTAGACTCTACCCAAACAATCTGCAAGATTTGACATGCAATTCATAGAATGGAAAATGAAGACTCAATAACAATGATGCTAAATCACAAGAACGTGTAAAATGAATAGCTTAATTTTTAATTTTTTATTTTTTTTGCTATGGAGTAAAGTGTGTTCTAGGCTTATGAACCTTATAGAGGTAAAAACAAACAAAAAAAAATTTAAGATGGGTCTCCAGACTCTTTTTTATTTTTTTTTCGAATCCTCTTGTCTTCTTCTTTCCTTATTTTTCTTTCTTTTCCTTTTTTTTTTGGATCCTCTTTTTTTTTTTTGGTTAAACTAGAATCAACACACAAATGAGCAGGTGTGCACAAATAAATGAGAATCAAATGGAAACAACCGAATTTCAAATCAAGTAGAAACTAACAAAAGTATTCAAGCAATGGAATTGGAAAAAAAAATTTGAACAAGGAGAAAACAAAAGAAGAAAAGAGTTCGGCCAAGAAATTCAGACCTTAAACCAAAATTTTTTTTTTAGGACTCTAAATTCGACTAAACAAGAACAAGAACATAAAATAAAGGATAGTCAAACTCGCCTTGGAACCTAAGCTTTGATGCCAACTGATATGAACCCAGCCGACTAACGCGACAAGACCCGACACCAAATCTGGAATCGAACTCCTACTCCCTTAAGACACACATTTGTTGAGCCTTGACCCTTAGTCTAGAGAGACACAAACCAAGAACCACAGATAGGAAGACGCCACACCTAGAATTTGCAAGAAAACTTAAACTCTAGATGATAAGTCAGTTTGTTGAACGCCACAAGATTAATCTTGATAAGTTCAAAGAGTCTTCTCAAGAAAATAAGAAGAAGGCAAGAAAGTCTCACCAAAAGTCATGAATAATGATCTGATTTATTAAAATCGAAATAACAAAGTATTTACAATTATATAGGAACGATTTTCAGCCCAAAAGAATCCCTAATCGAATGTTGACTTAGAAAATCCCCTAATTAGTGCTTTCCCATGCGAAATTAAGCCCTAAAATCCGACTTTGTTGGTTGTTATCTAATAGAAATAACATAAAAGGAAAGTAGCTAATTTTATCCCTTAAAATATGCCTAACCTAATCTAGAAAAAGGAAAAATATCCAGGTTTGTTTTCTTGTCTAACAAATCCGAGTTTGGCAACTAAGAAATCACGAAAATTACATTAGAAAGATAATTTGATGACGAGACTTGAACATGATGACATGGCACCCACGTGTCGATCCAAAATAGGAAGTTTGCCCCACAATTTACTGGAATCATGCACCATCATCAATGTGAATCTTCTAGAACCTTAATCATAGTGACTAGGCTCTCTTGTGATTGATTTGGGCCCATACCGGGGCTCCATTTATGTGACATGTCACAAACTTGTTGAATGAGCCCGTTAAATGCTTTCTTGAATCACTTGGCCTTAGATCTTGTGATTGGACCACTTGAATGGCTTAAGGGATCATGAACATGGCTCCTAACTTGTACAGCTCCATTGTGTGCATCAATTCGGTTACACCTATGTATCTAAATGGTTGAGCGCTTTAGTCTTCCAATTAAGGATAACACATATAAGAGGATATCATTGACGCCTAAAGAGGAACTATGGATTCTGTATCTATAAATAATAAGTTTACGCTATCAATAGTCATGTCTCTAACGTACCCGTATGCGTACCACCATAAAATCAGGACGTTACCTTTTGGTACATCAAAAGACATAAGTCAAGACAACAGGCCCATTAGTCACTTTAGGATTAAGATACAACACATGATTGTCTAAAGTGAATTAATTTGTCCAAACAGAATTATGAATTCAAATCAATTACACTTTATGTCCCGATCCAATATATCATTACCCATGACAATGCACCAATGTTTCTATTCTCAGAGCCCATCTTTGATGGCCAAGACAAACCATCTCTCATTAGGGATATAGACAACATAGCAATCTTTACATAAATAAAGTGCCCAACTTTATTCCCTCTAATGCGGATATTATGATTTAGACCATCACCTTATGAATCATGTCTTTTACATAATATGTCCATCATATGCTAGATTCTTAAATGTTTAGACCGATAGTCTCAAACTTTTGTTTGCTTATCATACATCTAACAAATATGAACGTAAAGAGGACAACATTTGGTATATGAATAATAAATAAATTCTTTATTAATAAATTGTCTCCAAAAACATAATATATTTTACTCCTTAGGGCATACATATCTAATAAAGCCTAACCTCAAGGGCAATTAGTGAAATTAACCCATTAATGATAAATTTTAGCAACAACGTTACTGATTACCACCGGTACCAACATCCGAGAAATATTATACAAACATGTAAATACTATATTTGTGTATAAACACAAAAATTTATAGGCAAACTCGCCAGACCCAGTAATACCATATGCATATGTAAATATTGTATTTTTATATAAATACAAAGATTCATTAGAAACTTTGTCGAACATCACCAGCATGGAGAAGTCACCTACATATAGAAAATGTTGTATTGATAGGTAAATACTGCATTTCCATATAATACAAAAATTGGTCGACAGCCTCGATGGACTCAAAACAATGCCATATTAAAATGTAAATTTTGTATTACTATGTTTAAAAATTTTCTTGAAATATTGCTAGACATCACCAACACCAACGATGTTGCCAATGGCCAGGAAATATTTTAATAACATATAAATACTATATTTTTATATAAATACAAAAAAATTACCAGCAACCTCGCTATAACTGGGAAATGCAAGATTAACATGTAAATATTGTATTTTCATGTGAATATAAAAAATTACTAGCGGTGCCACACAAACGAAAAATATCGATGTTGGCAAAGTTGTCGAGATTTTGATTTACTGATAATGCCATGGATATTGTCGATGTCAATATGGGTATCTTGATAAAAACTTGTAATATTTTCCTAAAACTTTGCATAATGCTAAAATAATCAGTATTACTTACTTTGAACCAAGTTAATAGCATAAATAATACAATTTTTGTCTTATATGAGAGTTATATTGCTTACTATAAAAGGATATCATCATTCTATACATTGATTATGTTTGCATACCTATTACAAACGAGATACAATAATATAATATAGTGTTTAAAAAAACTACCACCAAACATAATAAAGTACACATAAAATTTTAAGTGTCTTTAATACCAAAAGGAGTTTTTAGGTGGTTGGAAAACATTATGTAGGTTCCATTGTTGATCTAAACAATACATCTGCAAGAATACTACCCTTTAATAGTTCTTAAGGTAATTGTTGATGTACCATATGCATGCTTCTCAACCTCCTCCTATTGTTAATCCATAAATTGGATTGATTTATCCAAATTGATAGATACACGTTATAGAGTTGTAGTGACATCTTAATACTAATTTGGATGGAGGATAGCTGCAAGTGCAAACATAAATGGTCACAAGTAACAAAATGTATCCGAGTACGAATATCGATCGCATGAGGATTGCATTTAAGTTTTAGCTAATTATTGAAATCAAATTAACTCTAAAATTATTTGAGTACCTAAAATTAAAACAAAATGAAATTATAAAATAAGCATAAATATAAAATAAAAACTAAAACTAAAACTAAAACGAAAATAAAATAAAAAAAAATAAACAAAAATGAAAACTAAAACTAGAAACTAAAATAAAAATAAATGATAACATAGCAGGCCTAAAAGAACTATTTCACTAAATTTCCATTATGATTGGTAATCACCTAAATTTATTACAAAATTAATCCCCTTGATTTATTGGTATAGAACTCTCATGTATCTGAATTTGTCCTCTCCCAAGTACTTAATTGAAGATTAATTAAATCAATCAATTTCAATATCCCTATTTGAAATCAATTACTAAGGGTTCGTTAAGCTTGTTCTATTAATTAGTCACAAAGAAAATCATAGATCTTCAACTCTACAATTTTTTGGATTGTATTTCTTAAACCCACATTTAGAACCCTCCATTCCCAAGTACTAATCTTAAATACAAAATCAACTAATTGGTAATTAAGCAATTAGAGGCGTTAAACTCAAGGAAATACAAATAAATAGAAAATAGAAATCAACTTGCATTAATCCAAGACAATCATCCCAACACAACTTCAACTTAGGTCTATAGCCCTTTAGATTAAGAAACTTAGCCACACATAATCACAACTAAAATTAAGCAACACCAATAATCAAGCTTTCTAAGACAGACATAGACTTAGAGAATAAAAATGAGAAAAAAACTACCAAATGGAGGTGTTACAAGTTCCAAAACCACTTTACCAGGCCTTCTTCTTTCTTCCAAATGCCCTCTTAAATGGTGTTTTACAGAAAGAAAAATGAAATTCCAAAATCTAAAATCAAAAATAAAATCCTAAATCTAAAAATAAAAACTTACTATTTATTTATTTATATATTTTTTCTTTTCTTTTTTAGTTTCTGCCTTTGAAATTAGCACTCCAATACCTCAAAATCTGGGGTTCTGCTCACTCATTGTAGCAAAATTCTCCCCCAAAGATATGGAGGTTAACTGCCTTTTGTTTCATGTCTCCCAGCACAAAACAATCAACCCAGCTTGGGCTAGAATACACTAGACACGTGTCATTGTGTGGTTGGTGCTGGGCTTTAGCTGTACACATTGCGAGACCTGGTTCGCTCGAGGTGAGGGAGCATAGGAGTGGAAGTAAAGTGTGTTGCATAGGGGCAAGCTCGGGCTGAGTGTGATTTGACCAAGACAACATCCGGCATGCGCTTATTGGATCTCGCTTGTTGATCCTAATGCTCCAAGCATCCTTGTCAGGGGTGAGCTGCATGGCCTATTCAGGCTGGCTAGAGGCTGATCTAACGGTTGGGATAGGGAGTACTCTTCCTTTCCTGATCGTGCAAGTGAGCGTCGTTGGGGACTAATTCAAAATTTGAATTCTTTGGTCTTTTTGACCCTATTTCAATTCTAAAATTCCATTTTAGCCCTTGCCACCTAATTTAATATGCAAAATTGAGATAAAATAGAATAAATGGATGAATAATAATAAAAATAAATTTAAATAATATCAAATTTAAAAAATAAAATAAAAAGAAAAATATATATAAAAATAATAAATAAATAAAATTAAATAAAAATCTTAAGAATATAGCAAAATATGTCCATTTAAGGACATAAATAACTTTATTTTTATAGAGTTATTAACACTCCCAAACATAATATTTTGTTTGTCCTTGAATAAAAAAAATGAAATATTGACATAAAAATAAAATAAAGAAGAGAAAAAAAGAAATAATAACATAAAAATAACAATAAAATAAAATTCTCAAGGATTAAGTACTTCAAATTCATGAAAGAGGTAAAACAACTCTATTTTATAGAGTTGTCACACACCCACAAAGTTAAAATTTTGCTTGTCCATCAACACCCCTAAACTTAGTATTTTGCTTGCCCTCAAGCAAAAGAAAACAAATGAAATATTGCCAAAAAAATAAAATAAAGAAAGAGGAAAAAGAAAAAAGAAATAATAACATAAAAATAACAGTAAAATAAAATTGTCAAGGGCTAAGCACTTCAAATGCATGAAAGACATAAAATAACCCTATTTTCAAAGAGTTGTGACACAATCACAAACTTAAAATTTGCTTGTCCACAAGTAGAAGAGAAACAAAAAGAAAAATACAAAAAGAAACAAAACTAAAAATTAAAAAGAAAAATAAACTAGAGGCAAATTGTGCTAAATTGGTGATCTCCAACAAATTCCTCAAAGATGCTAAAGAGTATAAATAATCCTAGAGTATGTGCCATTCCAATAGGATTTTTCAAGTGCATGTGTCTAGCCTTTTTACTCTTTGTTAAATTAGCCACAACCTCAAAAAATGCAAACAAGTCCCATAGGTTTGCTTTTCAAGTCTCTTTCTAGTAATTTAGACCAACACCATATTAAGGACCGTTAAGATTTCAATAAGCTTGTAATGTTTGGCTTAGGTAAAGGATAGGATGAGGAAAAATTTGTGGCTCAAAACATCCGAAGTATATAAATCAATCTGGGACCCTCATGGACAACACCCTCAAACTTTGCTTCAACTTCCTTTATCAACCACTTTATTTTCTTTTGTTTCCCTTTTTTTTTTCTTTTTGCTATTACGCCCCTAAACTTATTTCTTTCTTTCATTGCATGAACCAAGGTTGTAGAACATTTTCTTTTCTTTTTTCCTTCTTTTTTTTATTTCTTTCTTTTTTTTATATATCAAACAAAATGGCATAAAACAAAAAAAATTCCTAAACTCCACCCTTCCTCGCATAAGTTAGCATAGCACAAAACTAATTCCTAGAAAAATTATATGCTTATAATAGGGTAAGGAATAGAAAATTATTTAATGGCTAGGTTAAAAAATGTGGCTAACAAATATGGAAAATACTTTATATAAATATGAAAAATTATACAATATTAGAAGAATGCAATATAACGATTATACTAAAAAAGTAATACAGTGCAAGGTATTACATTGATAAAGTTATGTAGTATAGGAATTATACTGTAAAAGTATTGCAGTGTAAGGAATTACACTAATAAAATTATGCGGTATGGAAATTATACTGCAAAATTAACACAGCGTAAGAATTGGACTGTTTAAACTTAAATAGTATAGGAACTATACTGTATGGAGGATTGGATGAGTAAAGAATACTGTGTAAGTTTATAATAGTATAGAAAAAGTGTACCGGTAGTATAAAAAAATATTATCAGTTTAAATTTGGATTGTTAAAAGGATGGTGTGGGGCCCACTTAGTGACACCCCTAAGGTGGAAATTTTTCCACATCTTGCATATGAGAAAGTGGTTATGGCTATGCTTTTATATTCAATTTTTAATTGCAATTTTGTACAAAAAGTGATACTTCATGTGATTAAGGGAAAAACTGAAAAATATTTCTTTTGTCTCCACTACCTTTGCTCCATGAAAAGCATAAGGAACCCATTTCCTCCTCCATGAAAATCGACAAGATTCCTTCCTTTTGCCTTAAATATTTTTTTAAGAAAACAATCTAAGTCTACTTTAAAGACAAGTTCAAATATTGTCAATCAAGGAAAAGAAATTTTTAAGGTAACAATCCAAGGTTTCTTCTTTTGTTTTTAAGTGTTTTTCCTTGAAGTTTTGATATGGACTATGATGTTATTGTCAAGGAGGATTAACAAGGTTTTAAGCATTAAAGAGGAAAATCAAAAAGCTTAGAAAAGCTTTAGTAAATTCTAGACCATAAACCTTGATTAAGTTTATGCATATTAAATGTTTAATATGTAATTTTTGAAAAAAAATGGATTATGGAATGTAAAAAACACTATATGGCATGATTATATGTTATGGTTATGTGGATGATGATGATGGTAAAAAGATGAAAAGTTATAGTTTAAGGCTAGAAATACAAAGTGTGACAACTTTGTTATAAACACTAAGTTTAAGTAAACTAAGTGCTTGATGAATGATTTTAACCATAGCATGAAAAGAAAACTATATAGCATGATTATTTTATATTTTATGTGCATAATTAAATGTTTGAAAAGCTTTAAATGAGATTAAACCTTAGGAAATCAAGCTAAGATAAGTTAAAAGGTGAAAAAAGTGTGTTTAAGGATATTTTTGAAAGAATTTTATGTTTGAGGCCTTTAAAGGCTGAACTAATTTTAGGGTTCGATACATTATATATTAGAAACATCAAGCCAGATAACTTTCATGAAGAAGTTGGCCTCGAATTCCAATCGAAACAAGCCGAAACATTGATTTCAGTTCTGCCTTTTCAAGAACGACGTTAAGATGAATGGTTTTGGGAAAGTTAAAACACAAAAGTTATAGATCTGATTGAAATGGTTAACAATCATGAATAATTTGTGAAAATTCTATATTGATTTCAAGTTAAGAATTTTGTGAGATTTTAAGCACAAAATTTTGAAAAAAAGGAAAATGTAATGTAATGTTTTGAATTTGACCAAGGAGCTTCCACAAGTTTTAATCCTTGTGAAAAGCTAAACGTTTTCATATAAAGCAGTCATCTTTAGTCCCGAGAGTAACAATGTTAAGACTTTGTGCTTTGGGCTAAACTTGTAAAACCATATGAAAGGGAATTTTCACTAAGAAAGGTTGGTTTTTTGCACTAATATGGGCAGTGAGTAACTACAAATGTTAAGTTTGAAAGAATTTGAGGTTTTTACTAAGGAATGAATAGAGAGAAATGTTAAGGGTGTAATTGCTAAGATTTTCATATTACCAATCAAAACCATAAAGTGTTGATAGAAAGGATATTTGTGAAAAGCAAACCAATGTTTGGAGAAGCAAAGAAAGCTAAGTTTTGTCTTAAATTGGGTTCCAAAAGTTTTCTAAGACCCGTCAATTTTAAAATGATCATTTTTTGTAAAAAGGCCTAAATGGGCTCCGAAATACCCGATTTAGGAAAATACCCCTTAGCAGCAATTTTTCTGTAACATGCAAGTAATAGGATGGTAAAGTAAAAACGAGTAGTTTAGTAAAGATATGAGGTTATGAAAAAACCCATAGGGGTAAAATCGTTAATTTAAAAGAAAGCTACTAAAATGGACCACAGCCTTCCAAATTATCAGACGCCTTTAGACAAAAAATGTTCAGTAACATGTAAAGTAACAAAACCATTGAGTGAGACAAGAAATTTAACTAAGGGACATTCAAGTTAACTAAAGGAAAGGTAAGCTGCTAGGATACAAAGTTAAATACAAGGAATGAATGGAAATGTTTAAGTCAGATTATCGATTAAGTAGGCCGATAATAAGAAAGTTAACTAGCAGTTGTTAGACATGTATGCCCGAAGGAGCAAAAATGAAATATGTTTTTGGAGGTATTTTTATCAATAAAGTGTTTATTTATTATTCATATACTAAATTGTTATCCTCCTTATGTTCATTTTGTTGAATGTATGATAAGCAAACAAAAATCTGAGATTGTCGGTCTAAGCCTTTAAAATCAAGCACATGATAGACAGATTATGTAGATAACATGATTCTGGTGACGGTCTAAATCATAAGATCCACAATTGACAGAATAAAGTTGGGCGCTTTATTCATGTAAAGATTGTTATGATATCTATATCCATAACGAGAGATGATTTGTTTTGGCCATCAGAAGTGGACTCCACGAATAGAAATACTGGTGTATTGTCATAAGTGACAATGCTTTGATGGGACATAAAGTGTAATAGATTTGGATTAATAATCCTGTCTCAGCAAATTAATTCACTTTAGACAGTCAAAAGTATTGACTTATGTCTTTAATATACCAAAGGATGACATCCATAGTTTATGATAGTACATATACCAGTATGTTGGAGATATGACTCTCATAGCATAGGCTCGTTATTCAAAGATATGGAATCTATAGCTTCTCTTTAGGAGTCGATGATATTCTCTTATATGGGTTATCCTGTAATTAGAGAACTAAAGCTCTCAACCATTTGGATACATAAGTGAAACCAAATGGTACACTATCTTTGGATGAGTTTTTCGATGATGAGATAATGAAACGTAAGAGAAAAATATCGGGAAGGTAAGACAGAATTTGTCCTTAAGTTGATTATGAATATCCTATAAGGATACGATACATTATGATATGTCTTGGAGTCTTAGCTATTCATGCTTCATGATTCAATATAGTTGGAGAGTGCAACTCTAAGCTTTTAGAGGAGTAGTAATAGAGTTGATAATTGTGAAATATGTATTTGAGACATTGGGTTTCATAATTGTCAGGAACTTGAAATATATAAGTCTATCAGGTCCCATTTGCTAGCTCATAATAAATCTTGTAACGATACGGTATGCTTTTTCAACAAATTGGTGACTTATGTTAAATTATTGTATTGGTTAAAATTTGATAGGATCAGATAATTCATTTCTATTTATCAGTTGAATTAATTTTTTTAAAAAATTAATTCAAGATAAACTTGTTAAATTATCTAGAATATTTATTTTCCTAGAATTATCTAGATGTGGATATTTTAATCAAATAACTTCTTTATTGGGTTACTTGAATTAAAACTGAGGCTTTATCTAAAGAATCTCAGGTGGAAAATAAAAGTCTTACAAGGATCATTTATCGTAAGGTCAGTAGGTTGATCTTTAAGTTCAAACTACCGATGGAGTAAGTTCACAAGTCGAAAGGCAGGTCAATCTATTAGTTTGGCCTATCGATTGAACAATAATCTGATCATGCATATATAAATGATTTTATCAGGTATTCATCTAGATTCAAATTTTTAAGGCCTTATCTAATAAGGACTAACCCCTGGGTCCAACCTCTATAAATAGAGAGTGAGACTCATAAGTTATTTAGATTAGTTGAAAGATCAAGAGTGAGCACTCTATACTATGTGTCTCTAAAACTCCCCTAAAGAGCTATTGTTCATAAATCACGAACGGTAGTTCTAGGTATTTCTGAATTGGTTGGAAGGAGAGTCACAAGGGAAGAGCTATACGACATGCACTCACACACTCTGATTGTGGATAGAGAATAGCAAAGAAGACTAGTTGGTTGAGGCTCTTTTAGAATGCCTTTCTCTTCATAGATTGTAGGAGTTCTTCTACAAACAAGGTTAGTAAGATCTAGTTAATTTACACTTATAATATGTCAAACTTATGTTTTAAGAAATACTTTGGTATTAAAATGTTTTAATATCCACTGCATACTATTTTTCCAGCAATTGGTATTAGAGCTACGGTTTTTACATAAATTTACGAGTTTGTGAGCATATTACATGTATAAATTATATGATACTGATCTTTCTTATGCTTAAATTTAATTTTTTAAAGAGTTGGCACTCTAGGGTTCCTACATATTTATGTTGTCATAGAATTATATTGTGAATGTTTGTTATTAAATTATTTTTAATTATTTATTAATTAATTAATGTATGTCGGTTATGGTTCCTTAGAGGTTAGAATTGTGTATCTAGGGTTTTTATGTAATTAGATAGCAGCCTATCATCACTGTCTTTGAATTATTATTTAATTTTAAATTTGTAAGAATTTTATAATTAAATAATCATTCAGAGAAGACAGATCTAGAAGACAAAACTAGAAAATGGATGATAGCATTCCATGGGTATTTCCTGAGTCTCTAATTTTATGTTTTGAATTGTTGAAAATAAAATTGAAAAACTGCATAAAAAGTTTATTTTATGGAAATGTGATTTCTGCTCGCATGGCAAGCTGAACCCTCAAATTCGATAAGCCAATAGTTGCAGACTAGCACGTCGACCCTATAGGATCGGCAAGCCATCTACAAGGTAGAATTTTTGGTGGCTCTGGCGGTAGGACTAACTTTCAAGTTCGACAGGCTAATCGGTCATGACTAGTGGGCCAATTACACAGATCAGCATGTAAATGGAGAGCTATGAGTTTTAGAAAAACATGCATTTTTCGCTGCAGTTTTTATTTTTTTTTGGGACAATTCTAAGAAACATTAATTTAGATATGACCTAAAATATGGAATATTCGATCTATGCAGGATTTAATACTTGGAGATAGACAATATATGAAGAAGGATACAATTTGAAAATTCAAGGATGAAGAATCGATAATATATTTTGATTTATCTCTTGTAATCTTTGATTCCTTTTCTCTAGAGTGGGATCATAATATTGTGGTTATTTATTATTATTTTGCTTGTAGCTTTACATGATTGCTTTGCTTGTCTGCATTAAAATATGGTTTGCCATATATATTAATAACATGTCATATAAAATAGAGAGTGCTGCTTATTAAAAATTGTTCATGCATATTCTTAAAATAAAACCTTAATTTCAAAAGATTGAGTAGGAGAAGGTTTTTAAAGAGAGGAGCTACAGCCTTTATCGTTGGTCCATAGGTAGCACATGGTAGCTCCAACCTCTAGGAAGGGACTTCATCATGTACTAGGTTGGATCTTCTAGAGGATGAGGTATTTTAGCATGATTTATCATTGCACACCCCTAGGTGGTGATTATAAATATGGATAAAATATTGAAATGATGGCTATACATTCATGTTAATTTTGTTATTAACCTCCCTTAAGAGCTTTGTTAATAAAATTAAGGGCCAAAAAAATGATTTTTAATATATGCTGGATCATATGGGTCTTGGATGACATATATTAATCAAGAAGGGATTCGTGTTCCTAATTGAATTTGGCAAATCTCCCCTAGATGGCTTGTTGAATTCTAAGCTGAAAATTATCGTTGAGGAATTTGTGATATTTTCAAAGTATTGACACATAAACGCATTATATGTTTTATATGATTGTGCTGTCTTACTAAATTATTATAGTATGTTTACTTATGTTTAGTATATAATTCGTTATTGTAGATTAAAAATGTCTAAAAATGTTTTATCTTTGATACTTAGCAAAAACCAATTAACTGATGAGAAATTTAATAATTGAGAATGGAACTTGGATATCATCTTATACTTTGAGAAACTAAAATTTATGCTGACAACTCCATGTCCTCCTGAGTATACAGGAGATTCCACTATTGAGCGAATCTAAGCGTATGATCACTAGAAAAATGCTAATGATCAGACCCGCTGTTGTGTTATGACTAGCATTAACAATGTGCTGCAAGCTTAATATGAAGATTATAAGACTGTAGCAAATCTTAGATAATCTTGAAGACATGTTTGGTGGCCAGTCCCTAAACATAGACATGGGTTACCTTGTTGAGACTCAAATCACTAGAGCTGACATTGATGTCGAAACTCAGATGATTATGGTTTTAAGACTTTGTCTAAGGAGTTCATCCCTTTTAGAGCTGCATTTAATTTAAGCAATAGAAGGGATATGACCTTTGCTGAGTTAATGAAGCAATTACAGGAGTTCAAAAATCTAATCAGGGAAACTCCTACTAGTGGCGAGGCCAAGATGGCAGTTGCCTTTGGTTCTAATACCAACCCTGGGAATGGAAAGAAGCAACAGGCTAAGAACGAGAAGTCGTCACTTTCTGTAAACGGTAAGAACAAGAAGAAGAAAAAGAAGAACCCAAAGAAGCTCAAGTGCTTTTTTTGTAGGAAAGTCAGGCATATAAAGAAGAATTGTGAGGACTTCCTTTTTCGAGGAGGTAAGTATGATCTTCTAGTTGTTGAAACTTTTTTGGTTGAGGAATCCAATGACACTTAGGTCATAGATTCTGGAGCAATTAATCATGTTTGTGTTTCTCTGCAGGGGTTTAAAGAAATGAGAAGTTTGCTACATGAAGGCTTCACACTTTGGATGGGCGACGGATCCTTAAAATTGGCTAAAGTAGTGGGAGACGTCCATCTTTACTTTGATAATTATAGGAGTTTTTTTTGCAAGATTGTTTTTATGTTTCTAAACTTGAAAGGACTTTTATGTAGTTTCCTTTAATAATAAAGTGGTGATTCATAAAAACAAATCTTGTATTTATAATGAATGGATGCAAAATAATCTATATTTTATCAAACCTAAGATGAACTTACTATTGAACACTGATGTTAATGATAATAACTCTAAAAAGCTTAAAACTCCTCACTCTAATTAGACTTATCTTTGGCATTTGCAACTAGGTCATATTAACCTGAATAGGATTTAAAGGTTGGTAAGGGATGGATTTTTAAGTCACTTAAAGATGGAATCTATACCATAATGTGAATCTTGTTTGGAGGGTAAAATGATTTAAAGACCATTTGGGTTTAAGGGCAATAAAGTCGAAGGTTTTCTAGAACTTATACATAGTAATATTTGCAGAACTATGAACATCCGATGATGAGGACATCGGTAGCACAAGCAAGAGCACATGGGATGAGACATATTTAGATCTAATTCAAGTTCCCATTGGTCTGGTTACGAGAGCTTGTGTGAAGAAGTTCAAAGAAACGCTTATTAGGCTGATTCAAGCAACTTGGGCTCAAGCTATTGCATGGAGGCCCATTGAGGGAATTGCATGTGACATTTAGACCAACAAATGTGTGATTCAAGTTCTAGAAGGGACCGAGTAATCATGTTCACATAATCAACAAGTGATTAGCACCACATGGCTGCAAATAATTAAAGCTACTTTTCATTTCAGTTACTTTCCCATTTTGAGGCTACAAGTGGCGAGAAGAATCAGCTATTTACCTAATTATTGTCCAGTTTCCTTTTCTTTTAGAAACATGCGTTTCTTTTATTTCATATTATTGTAAGGCTTTTAAGCCATTTAGGGAACTTATCTTATTTGCTTTAGATTGGGCCTTTTTTTTTGTTGGTAATTGATTTGCCCAAAATTCCATGGGCAATTAGGAGCTGAAAATTTGCAAAGGGGAAACCACTATATATTGTAACGAATTTCACTCAATGGACATCAGTTTTACACACAATTTGAGGTTTAACTCTCCTCGGATCCTAATCAAACTATTCAAACTTATCAAAAAATTCCGTGGCATTCACAAACTCATCAATCAGTCTGTCCATAGCTGATTGTGGCGTCCGCACATACCAAGGTTTGTGCTTCTTGTTAGGCATTCGTGGTTCCGTTCAAAACTGATTAGGAATTTCAAACTTGGGGATCAATTTTGGTTAGGATCGCGTCAGTTCTTGGCGGGGTTCGTATCATCCAAGTACGAGGAGGGTATAAGTATTTGTCACTTTTATTGATGATTACTCAAGGTATGGGTATGTGTACCTAATACACCACAAAAGCGAAACTTATGACAAGTTCTAGGAGTTTAGGGCTAAAGTGGAAAAGCAATTGGGTGGACCCATAGAAGTACTCTGATCTAATCGAGGTAGTGAATACCTTTCTGATGAGTTCTTGCGGCACTTAATAGAGAATAGGATTTTATCCCATTAACTATGCCAGGCACTCCACAGTAGAATGTTGTAGTTGAGAAGGAATAGAACTTTGTTGGATATGGTTAGGTCTATGATGAGTTATTCATCATTGCCTTTATCTTTTTGGAGATATGCAGTACAAACTGCATGTTATCTTTTGAACAATATGCCTTCAAAATTGGTTCTTAAAACTCCTAACGAGTTATAGACAGGGAAAAAGACATCCTTAAACCATATTCGCATATACGGATGTCTAGCTCATGTAATATTTAAAGAAGTGAATAAGTTGAAAGCATGGTCAAAAATTTCTATGCTTGTAGGATATCCAAAAGGGACTAAAGGAGGCTATTTCTAGAACCCAAAGGAAAATAAAATCATGGTTTCAACTAATGCAACCTTCATCGAGGAAAGTTACATGGACGACTTTAAGCCTCGAAGCAAAGTGGTGCTCGAGGAAATGGCGAGTGATTTGGTCACTCCAGTGGCGTCGAATGAAACTGTTTCAATCAGTGTAGAGAAACCAACCAAACCCAAACAACAACCTAAGGGGCTTCAGCATAGTGAGAGGATCAAGCATCAACCCAAGAGGTATATATTTAATTGTGAGGCCTTCTTAGCTACATTGAATGAATATGATAAGGATCCTTACACTTATGAAAAGGCTTTGAGGATGTTGATTCAAAACTCTAAATAGAGGCCACAAACATAGAGATGAAGCCTATGGAGACTAATCAAGTCTGAAAACTTGTAGATCTTCCTGAATGGTTAAACCCACAGGGTGTAAGTAGATTTATAAGAGAAAAAAAGGAGTGGACGGAAAAGTTAAAACCTATAAGGCTAGACTTGTAGTTAAGGGATACAAGCAAAAGGAAGGAATTGATTACAAGAAAACCTTTTCGCCTGTAGCCATGCTTAAGTCCATCCGCATTCTATTGTCCATAACTGTCGCTCTCGACTACAAGATTTGGCATACGGATGTAAAAGATAGCTTTTCTAAGTGGCTATCTTGATGAGTCCATCTATATAGAACAACTAAACGGGTTCAAGGCCAAGGGTCAAGAGGGCAAAGTTTGTAAGCTGCTAAAGTCAATTTATGGACTTAAGCAGCTTCTCATCCTTGGAACATAAGATTTGATCAAGTGATTAAGACTTATGGGTTCACACAAAATATGGACGAACCATGTGTTTACAAACACACTAAGGATGGGAAGTAGTTTTTCTACTACTCTATGTAAATGACATACAGCTAATTAGCAATGACATTGGGGTGTTGTCATTGGTTAAATTATGGTTGACCAAGCAGTTTGACATGAAAGACTTGGGTGTCGCTAATTTTGTTCTCGGTATTAAGATCTTTTAGGATAGGAAAAATAGAATGATGCTTTGTCCTAAATGAGCTACATAGATAAATTCTTAAAAGGTATGCAATGCAAAATTCCAAGAAACGTGGGAAACCATCTAGGTCTGGAATTATTCTTTTTAAGATGAAGAAAGAGAATACGTAAAGAAGGTGCCTTATGCTTCAGCAATGGATAATCTCATATATGCCATACTTTGTACACGATTAGATATTAGTTATGGGGTCTTGATTGTAAGTCAATTTCAGTTAGATCTAGGACTGAACCATTGGGTTTTGGTCAAGCATATTTTCAAGTACCTAAGAAGGACTCAAGAGTATGTGCATATGTTTTTAGGTGAGGATTTAACAACTCTAGGATACACTGGCTTGAATTTCCAATCCTGTTTGGATTCGAGAAGATCGACTTCAGGTTTTGTCTTTACTATAGGTGGCGGTGCCATTGTTTAGAGAAGTGTCAAGCAAGATTGCACTTCAGATTCAATGATGCAGGCCGAGTATGTGGTAGCTAATGATGCTTCGAAAGAAGCAATGTGGCTCTGCAAGTTCTTTGGGGATCTTGAGGTAGTTTCTAGTATGAATAAGGCGATATCGCTGTATTGTGACAACAGTGTGGTGATAGCTAATGCTAAGGATCTAAGATTTTACAAGAAGAGTAAGCATATTGATCGTAAGTCTCATATAACAAAGGACTTCATAAAGGGGGAGCATGTTGTTGTATGTAAAATCACATCCGAGGATAATTTAATCACCATTTACGAAGACACTAACTACGAGAGTTTTTGAGAAGCATATGGACGCTATAGGGATGCAGAATTTGTCATATTTACTCATTTAGTGCAAGTGGAAAATAGTTAGGCATCTATGCCCTAAGGAGTAAAAATATAATATGTTTTTGGAGTCATTTTTATCACCATTGATTTTATTTATTAGTCATATACCAAATTGTTGCCTTTGTTACATTCATATTTCTTGAATGTATGATAAGTAAACAAAAGTTAGAGACTATCGGTCTAAGCCCTTAGAATCAGGCATATGATGGGCAAATTATACGGAAGACATGATTCTGAAGGTGATAGTCTAAATCACAAGATCCACAATCGAGGGAATAAATCAAGGGAATAAATTTGAGCGCTTTATTTATGTAAAGATTGTTATGTTGTCTATATCTCTAACGAGAAATAGTTTGTCTTAGCCATTAAAGGTGGACTCTGCAAATAGAAACATTGGTGCATTGTCATAGGTAACAATGCATTGGATTAGGACATAAAGTATAATTGATTTAGATTAATAATTTTGTCTCAGCAAATCAATTCACTTTAGACAATCTTATGTGTTGTATCTTAATCTTGAGATGAATAGTGGGCCTATTGTCTTAACTTATGTCTTTTGATGTACCAAAGGGTGACATGCACTATTCATGATGGTATGTATACTGGTACATTAGAGACATGACTTTTGATAGCATAGAGTGTTATTCATAAATATGGAATACATAGCTCCTTTTTAGGAGTCCATGATATCCTCTTATATACGTTATCCTGTAATTGAAAAATAGGAGCGCTCAACCATTGGATACATAGGTGTAACGGATGGGTATACTGTTTCTGGATGGTGAGATAATGGAATGTAAGAGAAAAATAATCATCGAGAAGGTATGATAGAATTTATCTTTAAGACAATTATGGATATCCTATGAGGATACGATACATTATGATATGTCATGGAGACTTAGCTATTTGGGTTCGTAATTCTATATAGTTCGAGAGTGCAACTCTAAGCTTTTAGTGGAGTAGTGTTAGAGTAGATAATTATGAACTGTATATTTGAGATATTAGGCTTCATAATTATTGGGAGCTTAAACTATAAAGGTCCATCAGGTCCCCTTTGCTAGCTCATAATAAATCTTGTAACTATATGGTGTGTTTTTCTTATAAATTGGTAACTTATATCAAATTATCCGATTGGCTAAAATTCAATAGGATCAGATAACTTATATCTGTTTATTGGTTGAATTAATTAAAAATTAATTCAAGATAAGCTTGTTGAATTATCCAAAATATTTATTTTCCTAGAGATTATCTAAATATAGTTGTTTTAATTAGATAACTTCTCTATTGGGTTATTTAAATTAAAACTAAAGCTTTATCTAAAGAATCTCAGGTGGGAAATAAAAGATTAGTAGGGATCATTTATTGTAAGTTCGGCCTGTTGATGGAACAAGTTCGATAGGCCAATCTGCCAGTTCAGCCTGTTGATCGAACGATAATATGATCACATGTTTTTACATGATTTTATTAGATATTGATCCAGATTTAAATCTTTGAGGCCTTATCTGATAAAGACAAACCCCTAGGTCCAACATGTATAAATAAAGAGTGAGACTCATAAGTTATTTAGATTAGTTGATACATCAAGAGTGAGCACTTTATACTATAAGTCTCTAAAACTCCCCTAAAGAGCTATTGTTCACAAATCACGAACAGTAGTTTTGGATATTTCTTACTTGGTTGGAAAGAGAGTCACTAGGGAAGAGCTGTATGACGTGCGCCCACACACACTTTGATCGTGGATAGAGAATAGCAAAGAAGACCAATTGGTTGAGGCTCATCTGGAATGCCTTTCTCTTCATTGATTGCATGAGTTCTTCAGCAAACAAGGTTAGTAATATCTAGTTAATTTATGCTTATAGCATGTCAAACTTGTGTTTTGAAAAATACTCTGGTATTAAAATTTTTTAATTTTCGTTGTGTACTATTTTTCCAACAATAGTCAGGTGCCATTGAACAAGATCAAAAGCCTACTAATAAAAGGAAAAAGAATGAAATGGGAACACTGAGCATTATCCAGGTAAATTTCAAGTCTCACCTATAGCATGAAGAAAATGAATTACAAATGTTTTGAATATGTTTTATGTTTGCATTTGTTATGAATAAAATTTTAAAGATCAAGTGAAGGCTTGGAATGTATTTTCAATTAAAGTATGTTTGCATGTGTAATGCATAATATTTTAAAGTTCAAGTTATGATTTGTAATATGTTTGGATGATAGTGTCAATTGGCCTATTCAATGCACACTGCCTAAATTTAAGAGTTAACCTGTCGAGTTTAAATGATGCAAGGATGGATTTGATAAACTTTCTGGCAATTCGCCTCTTTTGGGACCATGACTCACACAAGTAGTGTTAGTGTATATTCACGACCACTATGGCGTAAACCATGAATTGGAAGGTGAACCTACAGGTTACATCATAGAATTCTAAGTTGCCCATGAAGCATTTGGTCACTTCAGGGACATGGGTGTGTTGAGACCAGTCACACAAGATCATCTTAAGAGGCAAAGGTTGCTAGCCTATCACTAACTCAAATAGATAGATGCAAAGCTTTTTTGCCGATTTTAGCTAAATTGTGCTACGTCCAGTAGCAACACCAGGTTGACACTCATAACGTGCCTTAGGTACTCCAAGGGAAAGCCAAATCCTAACCAAGTCATCCTTGAACCACAACTCTCTTTCTTTTTTTCGGATGTTCATGTTTGCAGCGAAACTTGTCTTGATCTTAAATCAGACTTCTTCATTTTCGGGTATCCATGAGGGGCTACAAGTGACTGAGTTGTGCTAACATGCATCCGTTTTCTTGCTTGTTAGTGCTTTCTTTTTCAGTAACGATGTTTAGTCTTTACTAATAATACAGAAAGGGATTTTCTTGCTTGTTTAGTAAAGTCATGCTTTTCATTTTGATAGGAGTAGGTGCTTGCTGGGGCAGGGCACTTTTCATATTTCATTTAAAACTAATGAATGTCGGGTTAGGCCTTGTTATCAAAAAAAGGGAGTTTGGGAAATTAAACTCACTCCTTGGATGAGCACAACGTTTAGTCATATACCGGGTTGTGTTGCTTGATACTTTGAGCTTGTCAGTTAAGTACAGAATGAGCCTTGTCTCTAAAGTAAAGTGACCTCTTGAAGATCTACAAGTGTGAGCAGTATGAGGTAAAAGTTTCCCATACTGTTTGGAGGGCAAGAAGCATAGATGCCAAACAAACCTACTGATGAGGACATCGGTAGCACAAGCAAGAACACGTGGGATGAGACATATTTAGATCCAATTCAAGTTCCCATTGGTCCGGTTACAAGAGATCGTGTGAAGAAGTTCAAAGAAATGCTTATTGGGCTAAATCAAGCATCTTGGGCTCAAGCTATCGCATGGAGGCCCATTGAGGGAATTGCATGTGACATCCAGACCAACAAATGCGTGATTCAAGTTCTAGAAGGGACCGAGTAATCATATGGCTGCAAATAAATCAAGCTACTTTCCATTTCAGTTACTTTCCCAATTTGAGATGACAAGTGACAAGAAGAGTCAACTATTTATCTATATATTGTCTAGTTTCCTTTTTTTTAGAAACATGCGTTTTTATTCCATGTTATTGTAAGGCTTTTAAGCCATTTAGGGAACTTACCTTATTTGTTTTAAATTGGGTGTTTTTTTGGGTGGTAATTGATTTGCCTGAAATTCCAAGGGCATTTAGGAGCTAAAAATTCACAAAGGAGAAACTACTATATATTGTAACAAATTTCATTCAATGATAATCAGTTTTTACACACAATTTGAGGTTTAATTCTCTTTGATTCCTAAAAGAACTATTCAAACTTATCAGAAAATTTCGTGGCGTTCATAGACTTATCAATCAGTCCGTCCATAGCTGATTGTGGCGTCCTCACATACCAAGGTTCGTGCTTCTTGTTGGGCATCGGGTCGCGGTTTCATACAAAACCGATTTGGAATTTCGATCTTAGATACCAATTTTGGTTAGGGTTGCGTCAGTTCTTGGCGGGTTCATATCATTTGGCATTAGAGCGAGGTTCTAATCAGGTTTTGCTTATGCATTCCCTTAGTTTTCATTTGTTTCAATTATTCGTGAGTCTTGATTTCCATTATCAAAGTCAGGTTAAAAAAAAAAAAAAGAGGATCCAAAAAGAAAAGAAAAGAAAAGAAAGAAAAACAAGGGAAAGAGGAAGACAAGAGGATCCAAAAAAAAAAAGAAAAAAAAAAGAGTCTAGAGACCCATCTTAAATTTTTTTGTTTGATTCCTGTTATTCATGGTTTAAGAAGCCCAAAATTGAATTCCCTACCAAGACCAAAATTTTTTGCTCAAATTTCGTTTCTTTTGGGTGTGATTTTTGAAAGACCAAATTATCATTGCCTGTTATACTCTTAGCCTCCTTGGTAATCTGTTTGTGAATTGTCAAGGAAATTTTGATATTGATTTGACTAGTTTTATAGGAACTGAGTGAAAATTTATGAGTGGGAAAAGACACAAGAGGCGAGAGTATTAGAGTGGATAAAAGCCAAAAAGTATTGAGTACAAACACGAGTGAACTTGAGTGAACGATTTCACGAGTGAAACACGTAAGGGAGTGTGGTAAAGGCCCTTTGCATTGTTTTTTTTACTTTGTTTTGCAGAAGAGAAAAAAAATGTCAAACAACAGCAAGAACACTATCGAGGGTACCTATGGTGCAACAGATCCAAAAATCCTCATGGAAGAGATGATAGGGGAGATGAGACGATTGTTGAGAGGAGAGCTAGAACAGCTTCATGAGAGGATAGACCGGATAGAACGCACGTGTGGAACAGCCACAACATGTTCCTCATGCGCATAGGCGAGAAAGGGTTCCTGTTAGAGGAGAGGTTGATGACTACTATGGGATTGATGGGGAAGAATTTGATGAAGGAGAAGATACAGCGGGTAGTCATCGGAGATTTGGACAGGATAAAGGAGTTAGGAACCGGGAAAATGATAGTTTGAGAGGCATAAAAATGAAGATACCATCATTTCAAGGCAAATCTGATCCTGAAGCGTACCTAGAATGGGAGAAGAAAATGGAGTTTGTCTTTGACTACCACAACTATTCGTAGGCGAAGAAGGTAAAACTGGCTGTAATTGAATTTTTTGATTATGCTATTACCTGGTGGGATCAACTTGTCATAAATAGGAGACGAAATAGAGAGCGACCTATTGAGTCATGGGGAGAGATGAAGACCGTGATAAGGAAGCAATTTGTACCAGCTTACTACTATCGAGAATTGTACAACAAACTACAAAATCTTAAGCAAGGCAACCGGAGTGTGGAGGAGTACTATAAGGAGATAGAGGTTATGATGATTTGGGCAAATATAGAGGAGGATCGGGAGGCTACAATGGCAAGGTTTTGGGCAGGCTTGAACTGAGAAATTCACAATGCCTTTGAGTTACAACATTATGTGGAGTTGGATGACATGGTGCATATGGTTGTCAAAATTGAGAATCAACTTAAGAGGAGGGGTAGTAACACACGTCCAAGCCAAAACCCAAATACATCCGCTTGGAAAATGAACCAATGGCGGAAGGACGAGAAGCAACCCAATACCAAGCCAAAGATCGAGCAAAAACAATAGGTGGCCAGCCATGGGAATCAAGGTAAATCCGATTCTTCCACTGCTAGGAATCGTGTCACATAGCAAGCTAATGTCTCAACAAACGAGCTATGGTGATGCAGGACAATGGAGAGGTTGAAACCGACGAGGATTCAGACAATGATTTTATGCCTTCACTAGAGGATGCCGATGATGAGGAGTATGCTGCCCAAGGAGAATTGTTGGTTACAAGGAGAGCTCTGAGTGTGCAGGCTAAAGAAGAAGAAGAAGAGGTGCAACGGGAAAACATCTTCCATACTAGGTGCCATGTCCAAAACAAGGTATGTAGTGTGATTATTGATGGTGGGAGTTGTACTAACGTTGCTAGCACAACCATGGTAGAGAAGTTAGGGCTGCCAACAAGTAAGCATCCTCGACCTTATAAATTGCAATGGTTAAATGATAGTGGTGAGGTAAAGGTGCATAAGCAAGTGTTAGTTTCTTTTCGCATTGGAAGATA